>JACXGK010005038.1:23863-35118 GCA_016801125.1 Novumbra hubbsi | reverse complement strand
TGGGATGGTCTGTGATAATGGTCTGTGGGATGTGGGATGGTCTGTGGGATGGTCTGTGATAATGGTCTGTGGGATGGTCTGTGGGATGGTCTGTGATAATGGTCTGTGGGATGTGGGATGGTCTGTGATAATGGTCTGTGGGATGGTCTGTGGGATGGTCTGTGGGATGGTCTGTGGGATGGTCTGTGATAATGGTCTGTGGGATGGTCTGTGACGCTCTTCTGGAGAAGATTGGTGCTGACTGACACCCCCCCCAGGACTTGGTTCTTACCCCCCCTCCTCACCTAACCCCCGCGAGGGTCGTGTCTCAGTGGCTGTCATGACCCTTAACACGGTTCTCTCACATGTAGATAGCACACGGTTCTCTCACATGTAGATAGCACACGGTTCTCTCACATGTAGAGAGCACACGGTTCTCTCACATGTAGATAGTACACGGTTCTCACATGTAGATAGCACACGGTTCTCTCACTTGTAGATAGTACACGGTTCTCTCACATGTAGATAGCACACGGTTCTCTCACATGTAGATAGTACACGGTTCTCTCACATGTAGATAGTACACGGTTCTCTCACATGTAGATAGTACACGGTTCTCTCACATCGCGTTTCTTATCCGAGGAAATACATGCATGTGGTCTCCTGAACCTCCAGGACCAACCGAGTCTGTCCACTTCAGTGAGCCTTTCAACAGAGCAGTCAGACTCGCCCTTTCTGCCCACAACCCAATATTTATATTTATTCAGTCCCAACATAGGCCAGCTGGTGCTCTTTCTCTCTGTGTGTGTGTGTGTGTTGTTTGTGCTTGTGGGTGTGTGTGCGTGAAAGCATGCATGATTGCGTGTGTACTTGTACACATATTTATGTACATTCTTGTGTGTATGTGCGTTTACCTGTCTGCGATTGTGTGTGTGTGTGTGTGCGCACGTAGGCCTTAGACTGAAGGTCCGCAAGGATTTATTGATCGGGGCCCCGTCAGGGGGTACCGTTCCGGTGTGCGGAGGTTAACAAGGAATGCAATCAAGGAGTCTGCGTCTTGACACAAAAGTGTGAAATAACGGTGCAGGCCTCCGTGGTTAATTCATATCGATCCGCGTTTAGCAAGGACATATTCTGTATAAGTCCCTGAAATTAAGTGGTGGGAGATGTCGCTAGGCCCAAGGGTAAAGATATAATGAGTTGATGAAGCTGCACCATAGACTGACTGCCGGACTCACCGTTTGGGGGGAGGGGGGGGGTTCGTGGAGACTAATCAGGCACTAGGATTCTGTAATGCGCCATTCGTCTGCCCTGGCACATTTCCTTTCATCCTGAAACAAAGCCAACAGGTTGTTCCGTCAAATATTAGCTTTTCTCAGGTGACAACTGGGATTCGACGAGAGACACAGGGACGGCATTATAAAGCCACACCCCTCGACGGAGCCGGGTCCAGACGACAGCTGCTTCAGCGGCCTGATGTGTTTACATATCCAATAATGTTCCCATTTTGACCTTAGCGCGTCATCAACTTCCCATTACGACACTGGAGAAAGGGAACTCTGGGGCCACTGAACGGTGTTTAATCAGATTGCCGCCTGAGAGAGCAAACAGTGCAGGATGGGAAGTTGTCTGGGATCCACAACGTGGACTTGAGGATCACACCGCTGTCTCAATTGCGAAAATGTTCTTGTGAACTCTTTAAAGTTTTTTAAACGTTTTGCAACTGAGCTCGCAACGATGGGGATGTTGGTGCCTTACTGGACACGTTTCACCTATATACAGCTGCTATCTGATAAATCCACCTGCTTAATCAGTATTTGTGTCTTGCTGTATACTGAGCCGGAATACATTTTCAGTCAAAGGTTTCAGTGACCGGCACTGTTTAAGTGAGGTGTTGGTACTGGGTTTCATGACCTGAAATGAATGATCCCATAAATATAATCAAATTTGTCACATGTACTCACATTTACTCATTTACTAAACAACCTGGCATTTTTTTATATCGTCCACTGTATTTTTGACAGTTAAGCACTGTACATGAGACATTTTGCATATAAGCACTACAGCCACACAATGTCAATAACTGTTGCTTTAGTTTCCTATTCTGGGTCATTGAGAAAAAAATAACTGGTATGAAATTCACAAATTACTGTATTTGAAGTTAGTCATATTGTTTCCATTTCATTAAAACAAAAAGTGATGCTGTGCTTAAAAAACATTACAGAAGTTACCCAAGTACTCTAAGTCAGAGGACTCTTGGAACGTAATGCATTTGGGAAACCCACAGAGGCTCAACCAAGAGGTCTGATATTTCTCGTGTTCTGGGAGGTGATAACATAGCATGCATTGGTGCAACACGCTGAGGTATTGATGCTTCTCTCTTTAAAAGGGAGGAAGTGGTGGTTGTTTACAGATGATGGGGCTGTATTTGACCTGGCCATCAACTCTGTGATTCTGTTTGTGCCCCTGGAGCCTCCGAGTTAGCCCCAGACGCTGCTCCTAGCGAGGATATTGTCTCTAACTAACTGCACTGAGGAAGATTACATTGAAATATATACACTTCTGTTGGGCATAAATGCTGCATAGGGCAGTGGGTACAGGGTTGGGGGATAAAGGGTTAGGGGTAAAGGGATGTGGGTAATTGGCTTTGGGTAAAGGGCGTGGCATACACACACACATACACATACATGTAGATGAGTAGTATAGCACATTAAATTATGCCGTCAGAGCCACGGTTATGTCCGTCAGAGCCACGGTTATGTCCGTCAGAGCCAGGGTTATGTCCGTCAGAGCCAGGGTTATGTCCGTCAGAGCCAGGGTTATGTCCGTCAGAGCCACGGTTATGTCCGTCAGAGCCACGGTTATGTCCGTCTAGCCACGGTTATGTCCGTCAGAGCCACGGTTATGTCCGTCTAGCCACGGTTATGTCCGTCAGAGCCACGGTTATGTCGGTCAGAGCCAGGGTTCTGTCCGTCAGAGCCACGGTTATGTCCGTCAGAGCCACGGTTATGTCCATCAGAGCTAAGTATATGTCCGTCAGAACCACGGTTATGTCCGTCAGAGCCACGGTTATGTCCGTCAGAGCCACGGTTATGCCCGTCAGAGCCAGAGTTCTGTCCATCAGAGCCACGGTTATGTCCGTCAGAGCCAGAGTTCTGTCCGTCAAAGCCACGGTTATGTCCATCAGAGCCGCGGTTATGTCCATCTTGCCATCATGTCACACACATGCTTTCCACACATTCACACACGGTAGGTCACAAGGTCAAGTAGTGTGAGCAGAGTTGGGCCTTGCGGGGGCACACACACACAGTACAGACACAGTGGTCTGTCAGTATGCAGGGTGCTGTGATTGGTTAATCTCCAAACAGAGTCTCAAAACCAAGGACACATTTCGCAATGTCGCTTTCCGCAACCAATCGGATGTCGGATGGTTTGACGCTTTGGTCCGCAAGTCCGCGGGTTGTTGTTGAGACCCGGTAACCTCAATGTGTGAGGTACAGGGGTACCGGGGTACCATTTGGCCCGGGTGAGGGGTTTGGGCAGTTAGCCTGGAACAACACCTATTGTCTACAACTTACTAGAACTACATGGCGTTTTCTCCACAGGCACATGAATGTATGTACACACACACTGGCATGCTGGTACCCTCTGCTCCCTAAGGATGACACACAGATCATTTTCCATTTGGAGAGAGAGCCCGATAGAGAGAGAGAGAGCCTGAAAGAGGCTGAGAAAGATGCAGAGGGAGAGAGAAAAAGAGCGAGGATAGATACGCAATATGTAGACAGGCCTTTGTGTCTCGAAGGCAGCTCATTCCCCTCAGATCAGCTGCAGTCTGCAGTCTGGTAATTGGTGCTCTATAGGTTTGGCTGGGGTTGGTTTCACAGACCTGAGGCGACGGGGAAGCTCGGAATTGGAGTCGGATTCTCCTTTATTACAGAAGAGAATGGGCTGCCGCTCCTTCAGGCGGTGTTTGTGTGTGTGTTTGTGTGTGTGTTTGTGTGTGTGTTTGTGTGCGTGTGTGTGCAGCAGGCTGTTTTCTGTGAATGCACTCAAACCAAATCACGGTGATGGTCTGTCAGTGTTGTGTGTGAACGTGGAGCTGCAAGGCTCTGATGCTGGCCATGAAAGGACGCACACACACACATACACTCACACACATATATATACACACACAGATACGCATGTGCTATAAAACAATCCAGACAAAAATAGCCATCCATTCCCATCCCTCTTTTCACAAAGAGCATCAGCTCCACACAAGCCAGACCTTCCCCTCCATGAAGCAGAATTAAATGACTAACACAGAATCTGCCAAATTATTTATACAGTCCTACGCGGTGGATGCTGTGCTAGATTGCATTCTCCATGTATGTATGCAGTCATCGCACTGCATCTCCGAGACCTGCTCTGTGACAGTGTGGCCTGGTTTCATTCAATCTTCTGCCTGCTAATTAGAGAGCTCCTAAGTGCAGAAGCGAGCTGTTGGAGAAGAAGAGGAGAAGTTATGCCCGTGGGTATTCCAGGAGAATCTCCCCACTGTGGAATTTGCATCATTTGCCTAGGGCCTGAATAAAGAATCACCCCACCACCGATGCTTTAGCGAGGACTCGGCTGGAGAATCGGGGGCAAGAGTGAATTGGAATGAGAGATTAAAGAGGGAAAAAGAGATATATGGGTTAGATATCATTAGAGACGCTGAATTATGGAAGAGGTAGACTTTGGGAAATGCAGTGTGCCTGAAAGGTTTCTCGCTGGGAACTGACGGTGAAGATGTGTTTTCCTATGTGTAACGGTAAAATTAAAGAGTTTTTCTGTTGAGATAACTTTAGTTCTTACACGCATTTCATGCATGCTGCATGATCTAGCCCAGGGTTGTATGGGTTCAAGCTGGTTTAGTCTCCTGTCAGTCTTCTCCGTGTGTTGCAGGCTCCTCCCCTTTGTATGTGTTACAGTAATGACCGCAGTACTATAGATTTACATAATCGATTTATAAGGATTCCTAACACCTGCTTGTGTTATGGAGCTTTTTATAAAATGAAAGGCACTTTAGCAGTGGATGAATACACACACAAGCTCACACATATACACTCACCCATACACATATCTTTGTCAGGACCAACACATGTATTCCCCTAAACCCTACAAATAACCACGAATCTCTAACATTTATCCTAAACCTAAACCCAACCTTTAACGCCTAACCCTAACCTGAATTATAAACCTAACCGCAATTGTAATTTCACCATTAACTTAACCTCTAAGCCCAAAATATACATTTTCCTCGTGGGTACTGTGAAAGGTCCCCACAAATTTGAATTGCTTTTGTTTGATGGTACTCGCAGGAATGTTTTACTCAGACATTTTTGTAGACCTGCAAGTACACACACACACTCACCGACACACACACACACTCACCGACACATACACACACATACACACTCACCGACACATACACACATACACCGGGATGGAGCAATGAGACGAAAAAGAAAAAGCCTTGCTAAAAGAGAAATTCCACCCTGCTCCAACGGCCAATGAGGGGAGTGAAAGTGACAGCTGGACAGAGGTGGAGAGGCACTGTGGGCCTCCGTGTTACAGTTAATATACCTGACATGAATATCAGCCCCTGGGTAGCGACTCAGCCCCGCCCCGTCACCCTCTCGCTGCCGGCTGCAGTGTTATCTGGGAACAGGGGGGGAGGGGGGGGGAGCGGCCAACAGCGTTGCCAATGACCAAGAGGTTGTCGGTTCGAATCCCAGAGCGGCCCCATCGGCAAAGCACTCCACCCCAAATGCTTCCGTGAGTATCCCCCGATTCGTCCGCTAATATGTCAAATGAGGGACGGAGAGGAAGACACGGCCAATGCAAGCATCGGAAGGCACCGGAAGGCACCAGAAGGCACTGTACGTGTACTAATTAGCATCTTTAGCATGAATTAGTGTATCATGAAAGTACTAAGTTGACTCGGTCAACGACCGGGTTAGTGGCGTCAATACGTCCTGTGGCTGCATTACTGTTTTACCTACATACGATAGTAAATAAATCCAAACTATTAAATGGCCAATAGTGTTTGGCTTCCCCCCATGTATCCAGCCGAACCCTAACCCTAACCCTTTCTGGAATACTGCTAGGCCGGTTCATTGTGAACTGAGAGGAAATATGCGTGTGTCCCACGGACGAGGTGGGGAGATCAGCTGATGCGAAACCGAACGCTGTGTTTGGCGTGACAGTCCCCCCCCCCCGGCGTGGATGGCACCGGGGCCGGTGGATCGCTGAGTTATTGCCCACCCTGGTGACACGGCAAAACACGACCCGCCGTCGCCAAGCGTCCTCGGATCAGTGGCACCGGGACAAACCACCCCAGCCGCCCACGAGACGGAGCTCTGACGGCGTGTCGCCCTGGAGTCAGCATGGTGGAAATGTTACACAGCGATTGGAGCTTTAGCCGGAGCTACCGTCCCACAACCTTTTCCCACTGCCTGAAACAAATGACAAATGACCTGGGCGACGACAAATGTTTGCGGCCAAGCCTCCACGCCCTGCACAGAAAGAAACACAGAAAGTATTCACCGTGAGTGATAGGAATAAAAACGTGTTACAGCTTGCTTCCCACGGCCACCCTAAATGCAGGAGAAAGCAGGGTTGTAAAGCAGGGTTAATTTAGTTTGTTTTTAGAATATACATTTAGGGCTGACATAGTTTAGAGCTGTAAAACCACTTTTGGATCAACATATTGGTTTATCCTCACAGGGGTATTGTATATTGTGTTGGCTCTGAACTGTACATAGTGGTTGAGTGTGTATAATGTATTGTCTCTGTATTGTACATTATGTTTGAGTGTGTATTAGTGTGTGTGTGTATTTTATAACAGCAGTAAAATAATGATGATCGTGGATTTGATATTTGGCCAATCCTCACTTTGAAAACAAGCATTATCAGATTTGGGGTTATGGGTTAGGATTAGGGTTAAAATAATAATAAGTTAAGTTTGGGCATTCATGGTTAGGGTTAAGGAGCTGGGTTAAGGTTGATTTAAAGCACAAAGGTTAGGTTATTGAGGTAAATGTTAGGGTTAGGCTTTTAATTAGTAAAAGTCAGTGCTGGAAAGAAGACCGTACTAATAACAGAAGTCTAGACATGATACCTACTGTATTCCTACTCCTTACAGAAGTCTAGACATGACACCTACTGTATTCTTTTTTCCTTACCGAAGTCTAGACTTGACACCTACTGTATTCCTACTCCTTACAGAAGTCTAGACATGACACCTACTGTATTCCTACTCCTTACAGAAGTCTAGACATGACACCTACTTTATTCCTACTCCTTACAGAAGTCTAGACATGACACCTACTGTATTCCTACTCCTTACAGAAGTCTAGACATGACACCTACTGTATTCCTACTCCTTACAGAAGTCTAGACATGACACCTACTGTATTCCTACTCCTTACAGAAGTCTAGACATGACACCTACTTTATTCCTACTCCTTAAACCTGTGCTGGTCCTATTCCGATGGCTTGTCAAACAGGAATACCCTTTCCTCTGGCTTATTGTCTGGTCTTGTTTCTTGGCTTTGCCTCACGGCATGACGACCGATCTGTGGAGGAATTAACATCTGTGGAAAATCTCACGGTAGTGGGGAAACCGAGGGTAGGAACGCCAGGATAGGGTGCCTTAACGGGCAAAACTAGCTGTTCTTCAACAACAAACGGAAGGATTTGCTATTGTCCGTCGCTATGCAGAACACATCAGAGAACGGCAACTCTTCGTAACCACAATATTTCGTTCTCATCTCCAAGTTAGAAATATTCATAACCAGGACCCACCAATGCTAGCAGGGGAGAGTCTCACATATGAACAGCTGAACCGTGACCCCCTGAATGGTGACAGTAACGAGCCGCTGCCCGTTGACCTCGCCGTTGACCTCGGCGTGCCCCTCTCCCCCGACAGGCCTCAGTATCCGCGGTGCTCAGGAGGAGGACCCCCCAGACCCCCAGCTCATGAGGCTGGACAACATGCTGCTGGCGGAGGGCGTTTCCGGACCTGAGAAAGGGGGAGGATCCGCCGCTGCCGCCGCTGCAGCCGCTGCCGCTGGGGGCGGAGCCGACAACTCCATCGAGCATTCGGACTACAGAGCCAAGCTGACGCAGATCAGACAGATCTACCACACGGAGCTGGAGAAATATGAGCAGGTGAGTCTGGGTTTGACCAATACATTATTCATCTAGCACATGGCTGCAACATTAAACATGATATCAATGATAATGATGTTAATATTAACTAAAGTATCAGAGATAGTAATAATCGCGCTAATATTATTATAAATTATACTGTAAATATTAATTATCGTAATAATAATAATAGTCATTTTGGCTACTTAACCTTCAGGTCACAACGGTGGCCATTTTACATAGGGATGGTCATGGCTGCATGATGTGTTTCTGTCACCGTAGAAACACAACCACTGTGTTTCAAAGGTACCGCCTAGTTACAATTCTCAACCTGAGATTAGACCAATAAACACGCCAGTTGGTAAATCGGTGTAAAACGTTTCACAGTCGTATTGCTTTTTTTCTTTTAAATAAACAGGTGTTTAGATCACATCTATCGCCACGTCAAGCCAACTGAGTTCATCCCATCCCCAAACAGATGTACACGTTTCACCGCGTGCAATCTGTTTCCACGTGATGCACCTTAAATTGGAATTGGCCACGTTCCCTTTCATTACGAGTCAACCGGATAAATCATTGATGAGTTCAAGAGTACGTACATTATTTACTGCGCTCTGCGGGGGGTGCAAGAGTGGGAGAACGGAGAGAGGAAAGAGGACAGAAAAGAGAGGGAAAAGGAGAAAGTGCGAGGAAGGAGAAAATGGGATGAAGTAAAGGGAGAAGTAGGATAACACATTAGCATAGATTTTAAAACATAATCAGTCTAAAAACCACAACTCTTAGATTTAATCAGGAACCGTCGTGACCGTCATGCAAATGAGTTGGATGAGGGGAGAACGAACCTCACTCAGAGATTCTCTAAGGCGTTTTTTCTTTCACTCATTGTGCCTCTGTATCCCTTTCGGGGTTAAAAGCTGGATCTCCTAGTGACACACCGCCTGTTATCCCCTCCATTGCAGGCGTGTAACGAGTTCACCACCCACGTGATGAACCTCCTGCGGGAGCAGAGTCGCACGCGGCCCATCTCCCCCAAGGAGATCGAACGCATGGTGGGAATCATCCACCGCAAGTTCAGCTCCATCCAGATGCAGCTAAAGCAGAGCACCTGCGAGGCCGTCATGATCCTCCGCTCCAGGTTCCTGGACGCCAGGTGTGTGTGTGTGTGTGTGTGAAATCCTGGGTTCATCAGAAGTTAAAATGTTGTCCCTACAAGATGTTTTTTTGCCGGTTGCCACTAGGAAAGAGGCTGTTTCCGGATTTGGAGTTTGGTTCAGTACATTTCAGTCATTTAGCAATAATGACGGATTAGCTTATCTGTCTTACAGCTAGACATAAAAAAACCTCTTCATCGCTCTGTTGTGGAGTGTTGTAACCATAGACCAATACTAGTTAACATCACCTACTCACAGTCAGTTAAAATGAGAAGCCAGCTGTCCAGAAGGTAAGGATGAGCTTCAAGGGTTAAGTTCAGGGTATTAAATAAACTAGCCTGGTATCTATCCTGCGTCACTTTGAAAAAGGTTGTGTGGTCAAAGGACAATAATTTCACCTGCATCTCAGCAAATGCAGAGGGGCTTTGTGATATACATAAAGTCACTGAGACCACAGGCTTATTTGAGTCCGCGTTGACTGCAAAACCGTTAACTTCTCTCTACTTTTCTCTGCATCACTCTCCTTCTATCCCGCTCTCTCCCTGTCACCTCTTCTCCTTTTCTCATCTTTGTCTCTCTTGTCTCAGACGGAAAAGGAGGAACTTCAGCAAGCAGGCCACAGAGATCCTGAATGAGTACTTCTACTCCCACCTCAGCAACCCCTACCCTAGTGAGGAAGCAAAAGAGGAGCTAGCTAAGAAATGTAGCATTACAGTTTCTCAGGTGGGTGCCCTTCCCGCTTCCCTCTTTCTCCTTTCTTCTTCTCTCTGTTTGTCCGCAGACACACTGTGGTTAGTGGGAAGAGAAGAGGGCCAGCCAAATTGCCTTCATTTGTAAGGATCAGTCTACAGATGCCATATCTTAATTTAGTTGTCCTGCTTTTTTCTAAACAGACATAAATGCCATCTCTATGGCAGGACGTTTTTATCTTCTAAAGTTAGTAATTTCCACTTTAACATTTAATACTTGGTTTGCCTTAATGATATATGTATCAGCCTCTACAAAAATGTCCATGAAATATAATCCGCTTAATAATTAACATTTCCTTGCTGCAGGATTATTTCTCCTGCTGGCTCAAATTAAGATCCTTCATCTGTATCTGCCAGCTCTGGGTGATTAAGTACGGCTGGTCTACCATTGATGGTAACACTATTTTGTCATCTGCTTTTGAAAACCAGCGAGGACTAGTGATTGGCTGAAGATTGTGTCCACGTCTAGGGCGAAGATGACAGGTTAATTAATTAACTCTTTGCACAAATGAGGGAAGAGCTAAAATATTCTAGCTATGGCGCTAGTCCAATGGATCTGATTGTCTTCTTAAAGCTCCCGCATGGATCATAACCTGTCCTAACCTGGGTTCTTCCACCTAGGGCCGGGTCAGGAAGTGACATCACCATGCATTGGTTTTTTTTCAGCTGGCTCTAGATTCCTTCCCGGTTTGCATGTCTCTTCCCTCTCTTCATCACTCCCACCTGCCACGTGTGTGTGTGTGTGTCGTGTCTGTGTCCTCTTGGACTGTCAAATCTGCTCAGCCATGGGACACTGTGACAGTGGTGAAGCGGAACTGGAGCGTGTGATCCGAGACGGGGCGTCCGGGACGCTGCGCTAGGCGAGCGCTAGGTGCTAACACGCATGAGAAGGGACTGGTGGTGGGCTACGTGTAGGGGCCCCCCGATCCTCAGTCCCCTACTCCAACACAACTCAGACCTTACCTGCATATCTTGACAGTCCCCTGTTCTGCCCCAGCATGTCTCCCCATCCGGATGCCCCTCCCCCTCCCGTGTTCCAAACCAACCAATGGGTAATCAGTCATTTAGGTGCTGTGGTGTGAAAGAACTACTCAAGTCCCTGAAAGCGGGTTCCTCAGCCAAGAGTTCATGCAGTTCTATTGTACTGGTCCCCTTAACAACCCCGACCCCCCCCCCCCCCCCCAAAAAAAAAAAAAAC
>JACXGK010005038.1:0-23763 GCA_016801125.1 Novumbra hubbsi | reverse complement strand
TCTGCCTTCAGGGCGTGGGAACCACCATCACAGTGTCGCAGGTATGTCTTGATCTCTCTCTTCATCCGCTGTGTTGTTCTTCCTGTTGTCACATGTCTTGTCATTCAGTCCCATTTCTAGGCTGTGTGATGTGCTGTGGTGCTCGGGCGGTAGGGTGAGCCGCGGTTGTGGGTTCGAATCCCACGTCCGGGTGGGGTGGCGGGGTCGAGGGGGATGGGTGTGCAAGTGCAAAGTAGTATGAAAATGTACGACTTCGGTATGTCGCTCTGGATGAGGGCCACTGCTGAATCGCTGAGGTGTGAATGGTAGTGTTTATTTCTTCAACACACTACTCACTGCTGTTCTCTGGGGACCAGCCGCACTTGGGACAACAGACACGCATGCAGAGAAAACAACAGTCTTCGGGATAGTTGCATGCGGACTACATGACCAGTACAGGCGTTGTTTTGCACCTACAGTAATAAGGAAAAGGCCCGAGCAAATTAGTGCTGTCAGACATCACACAAACCATACATCATTACAAATAATGTGTATAAGCAGTGCTCGCGCTCGATGGATCACGTCCCGCTGGCTTGTGACTTGCCGGTCGGAATCTCCACCGCTAACCTTTCGGCTATCTTAGTTTAACAGCTTAGTTTGAGTTAGTAGGTGCCTCTGATCCATTAGGTTGTATGAAGATCCTGGAGAGAACATCAATCTAGCATGGTTGACAGAGGGGAGTCTATTGGCTTGGGATGAGGAGGAGGAGGAGGAGGAGGAGGAGCAGAGGAGAGGAGACAGTAGTGAATTATTGAGCGCAGCTGTTTGGTTTCTCTCTCTGGTGAGTTGGGGAGAGAGGCCAGAGTTGTCAGGTCCCAATATGGAGCAATATGTCTCAGACTACCTCTTTTTTTGAGCTCTATTGCTGGTGCTCACATTTGGGTTCTTCTGTTTACATCTCTTTATCTCTCTCTACTTCACCCGCTCTATGCAGTATCTAACTGTATTTCTGCCTGTGCTGTGTCTACTCCGCTCTTTCTCTCTATGCAACAAATCTCTTTGTCTTCCTCCGTCACTGTCCATACTGTGTTGCTCTCTATGCTGTTTAAAGGGCCTTTGTTTTACTACTGTCCCTTCTACTATATATTTACTCAAGGCCTTTTTATGCTCTAGGCCCTTTTCCTTGTAGTCCCATAAGCACATTTCCAGACCAGACCTTTACTGTGGAAAGGTAACATTTTTACAAGGCATAGATGTTTTTAGCTTGGAAACTGAACTTGTGACCTGTATGATACATTCTGTTTCGTATACCAGTTTTTAGGCAGGGTTGTACACAGGTATACAGACTTTAGTCCAGTCCAGCCCCCTTGACCTTGTAAAACCAAATGTGTTCTGACAGAAAGTAGCTCACACATTACAACTCTCCCAAACACAGCAATACAAAAACACACTCACACCTGTCTTAGTCCTTGTTGTTCAGCCAGGAGAGTGAGTCTGTGACTGAACCATATTGTTTGCCCATGATCTGATTTGGCACTGGGTGAGTTTTCTGTACACGAGTGTGGTGAAAGAAATGTGAGAAAACTAAACAATGGATTTGTCCACGCATTTCAATGCTAGCTAGCAGCTTCCTAGTTTAGTGAATTGCTAGCTAGCTGCTTCCTGATGTAGAGAATTGCTAGTTTGTTTCCCCACTAAACAATGTTTTTATATGAACACTATTTTTTAGGTTCTTTGTAAGGCAAAAGGGATTGTCTTGGAAGACAGAAGGGATTCAATGATTAAACGAATATGACTATAATATTTAACTATCGGAGCTGGATTTATTTTTGTCTTATTTCTCGTTTGCATGTACGTAGATTTGGTTGATTAATCTAATCTATTTGGATATTGTTGTTCCAGTTGGAATGATTGAGTTAGTCTTGACATACAATGTTGCAGGCTGCGGGTGATAAGCAATTCCATCTGTCTGGATTCTAAAAGGAATTGCGACTTACGGGCCTGACATTGCCTGTAAACCAGGGGTTTCCTAACTGTGTCATGGTATAAAAAAACACTTGTAATGTATAAAATATGGTCATGCAAAATGTATTTAAAAAAACGAATAAGGCTGGTGGAACCATTAATAGAGGGTTCTAGGTAGACACAGACTATTGTACGGTAAAAATAGGCGCGACTCTCGTCCACGGTGCCTTATTTATTGATCTAATTTTGAGTTGAAGTCATGACTGGCCGAAACGTCATGATTTTGACTCAGAATTAGGTCAATAAAACATGAAGATTTGAATTGTGAGCAAGAGTCGTTCTTATTTCTTCTAAATGCTCTCTGTGATGATTTGTGTGTCCACCCCGTCTCCTGTTGGTTGTGCGCCTTCCATACTCCTCCCCAGAGGCGGGACCAACCTGCAGAAGATATATTATTTTAAAATGGCGGACGGTATCTGACTCAATACCTTCTTATTCCCTTTATCTCTCTCATCTTTCCCTTTCTCTCTCTCTCTCTATTCCCTTTCCTGGAACTTGCCGATGTCCTACTCAGGTGTCCAATTGGTTCGGCAACAAGAGGATCCGTTACAAGAAGAACATCGGCAAGTTCCAGGAGGAGGCTAACCTCTATGCAGCCAAGACCGCGGTGACGGCAACCCATGCCGTGGCAGCAGCCATCCAGAACAGCCAGGCAAACTCACCCACCACGCCCAACTCTGGTAGGCACACTTGGTGGTAAGAACAGAGCCATATGTATGTTTCCAGCAAATGTAGAAAAATAATAATTTTTTTACATTTCCTGGTAGCGTATAGTATATATGGATCTGGTGACACATTTGTAAAGGATGATTTCTGCTGTTATTATTGCTCCTTGCTTGTTTGTTTTTATTCATTCATTTTTCTTTCGTTGTTTTGTTCTGATTGTCTCCTCTTTTAAAATGTCTATGCAGTTGGTAGTGTAGCGCTGGCGTGTCATACATACAGTGGATTAAATGCAGCTGGTAAAAATAAGCAAATGTTGAAGCAAAGTCGGCTCTGTATAATATGTGTGGGCACATGCAAAGAAACCCCTGGCCACCTAAAACCAGAGAGATAATAACCCATCCTGCACAGTGCCTGCATTATAAAGGGCATCACAGAACACTAACTAACTATCCAGGGACAAGGCAGAGTATGGCCCACAAAAATATCTTCGAGCACACAAGTTCAAGGGGGTGTGGATCTAGAAGGGAAGATTTCAATTATTTTAATTGAGTAGACACTCTTATCCATGTTTTTATTGCAATTCTCCCAATCAGGTTCATTGAGCAGTAGTGATGACTGGTCAATGTTGCATGGTCCTGATGGTTTGCTCACTATTGCCGTTTCCAGAAAACGTCTTTCAAGGCGGGCATACATTCAGTCGACAAGGGAGAAACATTTTTGTGGCCAATGACTGCCTTGTCTCATTGCACCTTCACAACGGCTGGTGGTCAGACACCAGCAAGTTCAGTTGTGTGTCTGCAACTCACTCCAGCGCATAGGAGCCACAAAAAGCCTGCTTGCGTTGTTGAGCAGTGGAGTAAGTAAAACAGTTTGGTAAAATGTGAATTGGAGGACTTGTCTCCTTTGACTCTCTCAAATTGCTGTGGACCATTGGGTCTGAAGCCAGGCATTTATGTTTTCTCCATCCTAAGGAAATATTATGATTCATATTACGATTACAGCAATTGCACTGGGTAGAAAGGAGGCAACTTATCTGGGACCGGTGGATACTGAGCAGATCCCAGTCCAGATAAAGTGTCCCGTAGAAAAAAAGCAAAGTGGATACAGAAGACGTTGGAAAATCGAATACCTTAAAACAAACAGCCCGGCAGCTAGCCTAGCCCCACAATCAGGAAGCAAAGTAGAGGCACATCTTCATGACAGGGTTTTTCTCAGTCTGTCCAGGATACAGTAACTTTCACTCTACACTCCAGTTCAATCATTTTTACATTGTCCAGGTTACTGTCAAATCACTTTAACTTTTTTTTGGGGGCGTCTTTTAAGGGATAGATAGGTGGTGGAGTTGGGGTTAGGTAACACTTTACTTTGAGAGCTCCAAAATATCTACTGTCTATCAGTAAAATTCTCACAAACTACTATTCTTCACTACTAACTTTAATCCTAACCTTAAGCTTTACCCTTATCCTTTTTCTAACACTAAACCTAAACTTAGCAAGCAGTTGCTCATCAACAGATTTATTGAACATTTGTTGATAGTATTACTATATATAGAATATGTACGGACGGACATTGTTACTCTCAAACTAAAGTGTAATCCAGGGTTGTTATTTAAAATTATAACACTGAAAATACTAAATAAACAGAATTAATGATTACAAATCGAAAATGAAGAAAATCATTTTTCGTCTTCATTTAATTTCCCATGGCAGTGATTTCAATATAGCAGCTGTGGGCAATGTGACTACTGGCAATGAGATGCGGTGGGTTAATAGTCAGAAGTGCATGACGGGAGATTCTCAATTTCCCTTTCATTTTCTTTTACCTAGGCTTCCAGATGAAAGATGAGGAATTTCAACTGGACTCTGCTGAGAGCAAAAACTCCCTTTTAACCAACATGTTCACCGGTACTGACACTGTTTAAAGAAACATTTAACATGTTGTGGTTACATCATTTCACCTAGAACCCGCTTCTTCCATTGGTCCGTCCTCATGGCCCCGCCCGTTGTGGAAGCTGTCGCTCCCGCCAACCCTTCAACCTAAGTGTGCCATTTAAGATACAAGCACCCGTAGTTTGTCTAAGTGGTTGTAGTCACAGACATATCTAGACCTTCATCTCCATTCCCTACTCAATTGGCTGATTCTGGGTCAGTTTATCGTTCCACCCCGCTCATGGCTTCAGGTTAGGACTGGGGAAAGGACGCTGATCTAAGATCTGCACCTATGGGGAACTTCACCCTGATACCCGGGAGTTCACCTTCATGCTTTTCTGTGAGTGGGTGTGTGTGTGTGTTCTTGGCATGGCTCTTCTATTCAGCTACTTCCATCTCTCTTCTCCAGGTTCCTCTGCCTCTTTTAACCTCCCAAACTCTGGGGACATGTTCATGAGCATGCAGAGTCTGAATGGGGCCTCATACCAGGGGGCTCAAGTCGGTGCCAATGTGCAGACACAGGTAGGTCAGGGTGAGAGGTCAGGGTGAGAGGTCAGGGTGAGAGGTCATGGATGGAGGCTCACAGTTCTAGCCCACTTTGAATTGGAGTCATTCCACGAATTGGACTAGTAGTGCCGATAGTTTTTTTTGCTTTTTCTGAGGAAACATTTGAACTCATGGAATGATTTTAAGTTAAAATGGGGTTGGAAAGAGTGACATATCAGTTTTCCTGTATGATATAGTTTTTGTTGCTTGGGGATTCATTATCTAAGAAGATATTTGTCAGGAGTAAGAAATTTGGATTCAGTTATTATAGACCTTTGTAGATATGTCTGTATTGCTGCATATTGTAGTTTAAATGGTACTGTTGTTACTCATCATTTGATATGGTAGAGTTCCCGGCTTTGACTTGAGCTCTTGGGCTGGGATTCCTCAATTTGTCAATTATTCATTTTACTGTCCTGTATCAGCTCTTCATTTTACTGTTTACCTGTCAGTATATTATTTTACTGTCTTGTGTCACTTCTTCACTTTACCTTAGTGTCAGATCTTCATTGTACATCCATGTGTCTGTTTGTTTGTACACCTCAATCACACCCGCAGTGTCATTGCACAAAATGGTACGTGGTTTCATCTAGAGGAGTCTCGAACAACTGTTCAACATTCGCAAACAACCGCGTGCTTACATTGACAGGGGCTGCGTTCCAACAAAAATCATATGCGGAAACAAACAGCGTGTTAACATTGACAGGGGCCGCCTTCCAACAGAAATCAAGCAAAAAACGCAATGATGCTGTGGGTGTGGCAGAGCCGCTGCTGCCCCACGTCGCCAGTGGGCCCTTTCCCTCCCCGTTTTACATGTTTTCTTCAGTTCTTCAGACATGCGCCAGACATTGCAAGGTCGCACTTCCCGGTCCATGTTTCATCCCCACCCTGTCGTTGACGTGGTTGTTCTTATGTCGTTGTTTCAACGTGACCAAGTAGATAGCGAGGGAGGCGCTGACGTTCTCTCTCTTTTCTCTTCAGGGGGATACCATACGCCATGCTATCAATCAGACAACAGGATACAGTGACAGGCTACGGCACCCCTTGTACAGTCCCCATGGCCTGAACGTAAGTGTACCAGCGCACGGTAACCAGAACAACTAGCGTCCATAAATCAGACGTGTCACATCATCGCAATAATGATCCCGCAATGACTCCTAAAATCATTTTTCATTTTCCATTTAAAATCCCGGTCGTCCGGTTTGGAAAAACCCCAGGACTAAAATAGTATTTCTGGAGTTGTCTGCTCCCCCGCCAACTCCCTCCGTCAGCCCTTTTGCCGTTTTTGAATGCAGTCACTTAGGGGTGACGGGGGCAGGATTGTACAATAAGACCCAGGGTGATCTGTGTTCTCCAAGGCTCCCAAACCCCTTTTCAGTGAGCCGCCAGTGTGATCAAACCGCAGAGCAAATATACGACAGGCAAGATTAAGGACGCCTCATATGATGGCAGAGTAGAAAAGGCAAAGATAAATGTATGGCTTCATATTAACACACACGCAGACACACAAGCTCGCATCCACACTGCGGCAATTTAAATGAGAAAAAGCAAGCGCACTTCATTCCATTTATGAAATGCATTTCATAATACCCCCGTAGCGAAAGCCATATGAAAGGAGGCTTTTGGTGGCGTATCTATGTTTTCATTTAACTACTTTGAAATGCTTCTGAAAGCGAATTTGCAGTCCATCTTCTTATCACGGTAATGAAATATGAAACTGGAATTGCTTGCAGCCTTGTACAGATTCCTGATGAGCTTTGATAAGACCGTTCTTCATACTACACCAGACAATCTGAAGCCACCGTGGTAAAGATTAATTTATTGGTGGAGGATAAGCCGCGGCATGGGAAAGAGAGAGGCTCCCTGACGCTTCCTTTCGCTCAACCCCGACACAGAGAAATATTAGCATTTGGTGTGTCTGCTCTCTAGCAACGAAAGGGGAGCCAGGCTTAGTACTGTTTATCTATTACCACAAGCCCGTCCGCTAAAATGGAGACGGCCTACATTTTTTATGTGGCTTGTCGAGATTAGAGCAGGTTGTTATTCTGTAGTAGTGTGGTTTTTGGTGGTTAATGTTTTGACCTCTTATAAAGAACATACCTACCTTTTGCTAGCTGTTATGTTCCTGATGTAAGTGTTTTCAAATGGTGTTTTTGGTCCGATATAACCATAAGCTACATAAAAAAGGAAAGAAAATAAATAAATAAAACACGTCCAAGAAGAACATTGGCGTCCCAAGTAAATCAAACATAAAATGCGAACTCTCCGTTTTGAAAAAACAACACCGTACCTTCGGCACAAGTCCATCTTCTACACTGTCCACGTTCAAAAACCCGTCCGCCAACAAGCACGCTAACGTGTGAATAAACACAGACCCTCGTCGTTAGGCACACTCCCCAAGCAAGGTGTCATTTCGGTTTTGCAGAGAGCCCTTTCTTGCTCCAGGCAGTGGAGGCGATGTGCCAACCCAAAGCAGCTTCAAAGTGCAGCGTTTTGCACTTCCTCCCCACCGCCCTCCCACCCCCGACTCCTTATTTAGGTCATGGCTCAGTCCGTCGGACAGGAAGTGAGGGGAACACGGTGGATGTGTTTGGCTGTATCACATAACTCACAGCCGTGTAGTGCTGTTTGGAACGAGCCAGGGGAATTCATCATGGCGGATTTGAGGGAGAGGGGCCGGCAGACTTTCTATGAATGATATGTCTCAAGACAGCCAGGGAAAGAGGCTTGGGAAACGCACGAGGCAATGACGCTCAATAAAACCCACAGTGTGTAATTCAGATATAGTACATTTTGTCAACGGCGATCAAGCTAAATATTTTCTTTATGCGTCAAGTTTCTTCATATTTTTCTGTGCATCAAATGCGTAGACCTTTTCTAGCTCCACGACAATGTCGGCATCCGGGAATTTGGTTTGTTGTTCTTTTTTTGCTTTAACGAAATTGCTGGATCAAAAAGCCTTATTCCAACCCGCTCCGGACTCGCCACTGAGGAGAGTCCGCCTCCCGTCACTTTCGTTCAGTTTCCCCTTGAAGTTGTTTCCTGCGGTGGTATCCCCTCCCGTCTTCGTGACTGGCACTAGAATATGCAGCGACAACCAACCGGGGCAATCTGATAAGACATTGATTTCACCACTCGCCTCCAATGACTAGGATGGAGGGCAAATTTGTCAGCAAGAGACCCTGTCTGGGGATGTCAGGGGTAATGCAATGGGGCTTGCCCCCGCTGGCGGGTCTTCTCCGCTTGGGTCCTAATCCGGTGGCGTTTGTGGGGGCACATTCGATCTGACTGATGAGAGAGGCACACGTGAGAGGGGTCCCTCACAGGACGTGTGGTGACAACTTTGTTGGATTTCTTTTTGTTCCTCAGGAACTCATTGGACTTCTTCAAATTGGCAATTAAATCCATCCGGAACTCCGTTTCTGTCAGTTGTGTGTCTGTTGCATGACAATCTAAACGACGACGAGAGTTGTGACTCAAACTGTTTTTTTGGGAAGTAACCCTTGCACCCTCTCTCTCCCTCTTTTGTAGGGTAACGGGGGTTGGCATGACGCAACTACCCCCACCTCAGTGACGTCCCTGAACGAAGGGCCAGGCAGTGTGCACTCGGATACCTCAAACTGACCACACCACTGAACAGATCCTCGCCCTTCATCACATACGCTACCGTGCCCCCTTCAACCAATGTGACTGAACCAAACAGGCCAAACAGAGCCAGTCACCTGCCTCGACTGAATCCAACCCCTCCCCTACAGACAATATCGGCCATTTTGTAAATCGCAGAGTTTTGTGGAAACCTCCCCCAGTAACCGTCACAGTCAGGACTGATATCATTGGATACAGCTTTTTGCAACATTTTATGAGTATAAATATATAGGCAAGACTGAGAGGACCAAATGAAAAAGGGATTTGTATGAGTTGTGGTTATGAATGGGAAAGACAACTTGAGGCAATCCAAAGTAGAATCTGAACACCGTACAGTTCCCTTAACCCTCCAGATTTCTTCTTTTGCCATGTTTTTTTTTCACCTTTCCTCCAATTATGACTGAGGTCACATGTTGTCCAGTGGATATATCTTTGCTCTGCCGGGGCATCTACCCAACGTTGGGGACGTTGAAATGATTTGAAGCCCCAATTGTGCAGCCGATGGTTGGTTTGCTTGGTGAAATGCTTCAGTGGACGTTGGATGTCTCTGGTGCCCTTACTACAAGGAATCAGACGTGTTCTGAGGATTGACATGATGAAGTACCTTTAAACGGCAGCTTTTTATCATGCTCTAATGGCTTTTATTGGACACTGCATACAGTTCAGATGGATATATAAATTCATGTTCACTCATTAAATGACGTTCCAAATTCATATGTACGATCATATGTTACAGTATCTTAATACTTAACACTGATATAGTAACACTATTTGAGGAGATCCCCAAAAATTACTTAAAAACCGAGCAGTAATTTACTTTCATATTGACTGCTAAGACGTCATCACCCTTTTAAACGCATTTAGTCACTTAGTGTACCTGCATACTACCTCTTCTTCAACTTTATCACTAGCATACATTCTTTTTTTTTTTTTTTTTAAATGCCCTTTTATGTTTATTTTTACCTGTATTGTAATTAACTTGTGTTCATTTGCATAATCTCTTGTGTACTTTGATCTTTTTGGGAGTAAAGAAAATATATTGTGATTTTGAAACTTTACTAAAAGGCAAAATAACACCTAGCAGTAGTATTTAGTATAAAAACGAGGGTAAGTTTTGCCACTCCACTAAAGGCCAAATGTGAAATGAATACCGTGGTACTAGCTTCTGAAAGAACTGAGTCGCTGATTACATCTCATGCATTTATTGAACATGGTCCAAAAAAAGAAGTCCAGAAATGTCCGAATTCACTAAAAGCCTGTATCCATTTGAAATGTGGCCTATTTCTTTTCGTTTCCCCTTGTGGGTAAACTGGCTCTGAGGTACATTAGAAACATGTTCTGTCATACATGTTGAGGTACATAAGAAACATGTCCTGTCATACATGTGAGGTACATAAGAAAGCATGCAGAGTCATATTATCGCCACCAAACAGTATAACTGTTGTAAATACCGAAGAACATTTTGAATGTTGCTGATTTTGTTACTTATCCTCTTAAATATATTAATTCAAATAACTAGAGGTCACAGTACCCAGAACTATATATTTCAGACTCTGTTTGACAGGGTACAAATGTGTTCTTTTTCCCTTTCTCTTTCTTTTATATTGTACGCCATTTTGAAACTGATGAAGTCCTGATATATATATAAAAAGTTTGTGGCAGTGTTCCTAATGTATTAAATATGTTTTGTGTTCATTTCTAACCGTACTACGAGGAGGATTTTCACCCCAAGCGAGTCCTCTGTGGTAGTCTATGTGTAGTTTCAAAACACAAAAAATAAACTTTTGCTTTAATACTTCGAGTAGCTTTAATTTCTTCTCCGCACAAGCACAGACCATCTCCTACCAGTAAAACACAGTCCAGATAGATACGTCTGCACTACTGATTCCATAGTTATTCTACCCATTGTGCAAAAACAACACAAAAAGCCATTTAGTAGACAAAGGCATTGTTTGTGGAGAGCATTCCATCGCAAACCTTCAAATGACCTGTGTGGGACGGTTCCAAGACATTAAACTTGTCCCCTGAGAGCCTCCATAATGTTGCCCCGTTGATGCTTAGTGCTTTGGGCAGTCGTGGTATTAGGGGCTGGGACTCAAGAGGTAGAAGTGCTTGTGAAATGACAGTGGCTCTTCTTGCAAGAGGAATCTCTAAACAAGAGATGATTAACACAAAGTGCATACGGCAGCGGCTGACAAGATTGCACTAATAGTGCTAATTGTGTCTAAAGCCAACTGGCCACATTATAAACTATTTGGGGTTTAATTGAGTTGTTTGCAAATCCATGCTGAATGCTGTGCCAAATGCAGACACAAACCCAAAATGTATTTCAGATGGGGGCCGGTATCGATTCCTTGTGAATTAAGATTTCACCTTAAACCACAAAGGCGGCTGGCTGATTAGAAGTTAAAGATTGAAGAGTGTAGGCGAATAGGCCTGACCTGGTCAACTGTAATCTCCAGTGCTGTGAACGGTGATCGTGCAGAATTCAACCAGACGCGCATCAATAAACACAGCCGTACAGCCCCTGTCTGTTGGGTGGCCAAGCTATGACAAAGGGACAGCAGCTGTGGCAGATTCCGACAGACACTGAGCACAGCAGGCCACCGCTGGACAGGCGGAATGAGCAAAATGGTGATGGGCTTGGTCCCGGGGCCTCGTAACGTTCTGGCTGCTTTGACAGTGATCCGAAGAAATATAAAACCTGACTTTTTGTTTTTCCAGACATTATTTAAATATGATTTTGTTATAAATATAGTTCTATCTGTAAACAAATTTAAATACCTACATTCACTGGTACACTTTACATACCTAAGAGAACTACCATGTGAATGCATAGTGAACATGTTCAACTGTGTTGGAGGTTAGTGCTTAAATGGTACAAATAGCATTAAATGTGAGACCGATCAAAAGTTATGTTGAAAATGTTTGATTAGGTGTACTGTCAATGCAATCAATCAACTATAATGTATACTCACAAATATTTTCAAATAAACAAAACCAGTGTGCAATATTGCTAGCCAAACGAACCTACAAGCTAAGCCTTTTACATTACAACTTCATAACATAGCCATAGCTATCAACACAACTAAATTGCATGCATATTTACAGCAGCAATAGCAAATTGAGCGACAAGTACACATACATATTTGTACATAGCCTACACCAGCCATCTAGCTTATTAGTTATTAAACAAATGTTATGAAGTCATCGTAGCTTGCAAGCTTGGGGATGTTAGATATTTATCCAGCAAGCCAGATAGTTAGCCTAGCAAAGTGCTCAGACCTGCTTAAAAGTAATTCACAGAACAACACTGAAACAGCAGACATGCACCTGACATTACTTTTAAATCAATTAGCAGACACTCTTATTCAGAGCAACTGAAAGTAGTGAGTGCATACATTTTCATACTTTGTTGTCCTGGTTCATCAAGGGAATCAAACTCACAACCATGCAATACAAGGGCCATGTTCTTACAAAATGTGCGTAAAAAAATGTGAGTAAAATGCCAGACCCAGACAATGAGTCATCAGGAGGCCGAGGAGGCCAACCAGGTAGCAAACTAACCTGCCCAGCTAGTTAGTTAACTAGCCTGTAAAATTTAAATTTTGTGAGACAATGTAGTAATTCCCTTAATTCCAATAATGCAGAGGCAGCAAGACCTAGGGAACATTGAAACAGGTGGCAGTCAACAAAAAGTAATCTGAAATAATGGCTGAACCAGAGAATTCATGCTTGTAACAAAGCATGCAAGAAGATAGAATTGTTCATAAGATGTTTTTTCTTTCCACAACCACAGAATGTCTCTGTGTAGTTTTGTGGTTATAATAACAGTCATCCCTGCTGTATGTTTGATAATCATTACATAATTATCATAACAATGGTTATGCTGCAGGAAGCTATAAAAGGCGACAAATGAATGCAGAATCATTAACAATAACATACCAGCTGTGAGATTATTTACCATTGGTATGTTCAGAGGCAAAGATAAGAAACAGTAGTTTAAGATACATTTAGGCCATTTTACAGATGCTCTTATTCAGAGAAACTTACTTCTGTAGTTACTAGATACATTTTCATAATGTCCCCCTTGTGGGAATTAAACCCATAACTCTAACAATGCAACTGCCAGCAGGTTTGAGAGCAGGTTAGAGGTTCAATGTTCATTTAAACCAAGCAGTCTTCCATAAATGAATCACGTGGCAAATGCATCATTAAGCATAAACATCCTAAACATTACAAGTAATCCTTTACTCAATCTGAACAGATACCAATTGATCGAGAGCTTGAATCCTAAACACGGAAAATGACATAAGTGGTTGACTAATGGCTTTCAAGCTTCATTTCATTTTTCAATAGAGTACTAGCATTTCTGTGCTGATGATTTCAATCCTGACTGTGAGATAAGAAGATATAATGACACCATCTCAAATGAAACTACAGATGAAGGCTACATGTGTGTACAGTGTTTATGTTATATTACTGCTGATGAACAATCAGCCCACAAGTGACACTGTGTGCCATGTAATTGGGCTTACTGTATACTCATACTTTTACTGTCTGCGCATCTTGTGCTTTGCTGTTGTCGATGGGCCAGTTTATGTCACTGTTGTTTAGGTTTTTAGTAGATTTCTGTGGGCACTGGTCACATGTAATGTACTGAATATTTTTTTTATTCAGCGTTGGTAGGAAAAGGCAGTTATTCAAAACATGTGCACGAACAGAATCACCACACTGTGTATTGTTTCGTAACTATTTTTATTCATGTGAAAAATACACAAAACACACTGTATTCAAAAATTAATTAGAAAAAATCAGTAACACCTCTGAGTCATGGTTGTTGTGGTGGAGGTCAATGCAGTTATTTCAAAAAATGATTTCGTTGTTTAAGAATCTTGTTGCTTCAATTCAAACCACATTGAGGAGGCTTCGACTTTCAGTGTAGACATAGCAAACATCAAGCTTATTGAACGCACCTGAGGTGTTGTCTGGAACGATGACACAACTATTTTGAGTAGGGAAACAATGTTCTACAGTGTGACTAGCAGACTGGCTGGTTGCTGGTACTCTCGCTGCCATTTTATATTTCATGTTTTGGGCCCGCATAAACAGCTGCCATTTGTCTCTGCCATCTGCAAGCAATTACTTACTGTCTAATTTGACTCCATAACAAGCCTGTACTTCCGTGTGTCTTTGACACACACACACAGTTATTCATACTTCCCTTTACAGCCGCTTAAAAACGTTTCATCAATACCATCAACGTTATAAATATCATCAATGTGATCAGTGTCATCAATATCACCAACATGATTAATGTCATCAGTATCGTTAACATTACTATATTGGAATTACACTTTCATTTGGGATGCACTCCTTATTACAGTTGACGAGGAGATAGTATTAGGTTAAATGCTTCAGTCTCTCTTCTCCCACGTTACAAAAATCACATGATAGTGTTTGATTCAAGAACACAAACTGGTTCTCAGAAAGAGAGGGACATCTTCCTACTGTATGGATACAGGAGGAAGGTGGAAAGGCTTAAAGACAGACGGGCAGAAAATATTACACACATGGACACACATACAAACACACACACACACACAGCCTGTTTGGAGTACATGATTTCTGCAAGGAAAGCCTTCTCATGCTATTAGGCTCAGTCCCACCAGCAGGATTCGTTGACCCAGTGTGTCAGAGAGCGTAAACCCTGCCCGCTAGGAGCAGCTACTTATCAAGACAGCCTCCCTCCGGCCAGCCTGTGATTCAGTCCAGTGGAAATAGCAACATGAGCCAGATACTCACAAGCAGACAGGCCATGATGAGATCTCATCAAGCCACTGCACTGGTTCGTTCACGAGGCCTCATTTATCACCAGCGCGTTCGTTTTAACTTCCGGGTATCCTCTGAGTTGCTAAACACCGAATTATTTGCATTTAGAAAACTTGCACGCTGAGGCATACACTATATTTCCGCACATATGAACACGTGTTTACAACCGGTTAAAGAAGACACCATTAATTTAGCTATAATGATGACGAAAACCGGTGGCGGTTTAGTTTGAACCTGGCCCAATTCCGTTTTAAAGAACGATATATTTATTTTTTATTAATATAACTGTTTCGTGGTGGTATGAACCGAATGATTAAATCTAGTTTTTTTGTGGACATACTGAGTTGCAAAAGCTATTTTATAAATCAAAGATCAGCTCGAGAACCCTCAACCTGCGCGAGTTGGCTGTGTGTGTGTACGTGCGTGTTTTGAACTGTCAGCTGAGTGGTTGTCAGCTACACTGTTGTGGTGGTAACGATGAGGCGCGGGAAAGATTTGATTCCTAAGTCGAGTTATCGGAGGACGTTTCGTGGATCTGCAGTTTTGCCTGTGTATGTACTTAACTACGATTAAGTGTGTGATTCTATATTTAATAGCGTATTAAGTATAACGTAACGGGTAAATGACAGCTGTCTAGCAGGTCAAACCTGTAAAAAAGCAAACGCTGGCATATTTTTGTGGTTTACAGATCAGTTCGTTAATGACGGTAAACATCAAAGTCCAGTCGTTATTGTCATAAAGTCCATACAGTTTTACCACAGACTGTATGATTTATATACCGACGCCACCGTTAAATTACCGTATTTGTCCCCTAGAGAGAAACTGACAACTACTGCTTCCCAGGCTTTGTTCCCCTCCACCTAAATCAAGGTGGTAACCCTAGTAAGTCAAACTATGTCTTAATATTGTGCCTTGAAAATAGGATAAAAGCTTCTGCGAAATTACAAAAAAATATTGAATGTATGTAAAATATTCTAGATTCGTAAACCTAGTCAAACAGGCATATCACTGACTGTTGGATTATGGCTGGCTGAATGATTAAAAATGTAATAGTGATATTTGACATTGACCTATTGTATCAGGAATAAACCAATCATGTCCTTAAAAAATACATTTCCTTGTACAGGATTAGGATTATGGCCAATATTGGGAAAGTATTTTAACAGTACAACCACACTGGGGAGTGGTGCTAATCTCTTTACCAACTGGAAATGTGTTTGTGTGTCCTATCTATACATCTTAAAGTTTTCGTTAACATTATCACAATTCCCCTGTACGTCTCTATTTACAGGTAAGTCATTTAGCAGACCCTCTCAGTCAGTGATTTAGTGGGTGTATACGTCTGTGCTGGCCTTCCATAGCTAACTACTACAGTTATTCATCCCAAGGAGTTTTGTGCGCAGGCAAGGTTTTTATAAATCTCATTCAAATTTGTTAAATACCTTTATGAAAAAAGAAGCCAATGTACAGATCTTGCTTTACATTACACGCACCTTTGATTAAAAAGGCCCCTGGACCTTCCTGTGTATTCTTTTGTTTTCAATTAGTAAAAAAATAGACTGATTAGTGGAGTATTTGCGAGTTTGTTTGCATATATATATATGTGTGTGTGTGTTTGAGTGAGTCTGTCTGTGTATCTGTATGTGCCTTTGTGCGTCTGTGTCTGTGTGTGTGTGTGCATTTCATTGTTCTTGTCCCAGGAGACCTGCTAGACCCAATGTCTGTTTCCTGGCCTGCTTCCTCTGGTCTCCTGGGCTGTTCTGGGATCAGTTTCCGTCTCCAGTTGTTGTCACTCGCTCACATTCAACCAATCAGTCATGTTAGCGGCAGCTAGCTCCAGTGAGCATTCCTACTGCAATCTGATAACCTTTTTCAGATATTCCCTGATTGTTCTTGTTAACAATTTGGCTGCATTGCATGCAAGTTTAAACACTGGCGTGGGCTCCAGAACCGTGCGCTTCTGGACATTCTCGGTATTCCGTGTAGTGCGTGTGTGTCTTGGCTGTGTTGTTTCTCGTGGAGGGAAACGGTGGGGGGATGATGTCATTGAATACGACACTTGTGTGATTATTTGCCTATAGGAATTCAAAGGGAGTCCGAATGAAAGATTAATGTGTCTACATATTTTCATTTCGCAGACGAGATGGAATTTGTCGTGGCTGTGCCCTCTCTTCGCGTTTCGCTCCTAAAGACTCCCATTTGCTAGTGCATTGGGAGAGGGAGAGAGAGCAGTATACGTCGGGTGAGAGATAAAGAGGGGGCGTGAGGGAGAGATCTGGAGCAGATAGGTAAAGCGGAAGTCAATATGTCTGTGTGCCCCTGGAGGACAGGGCTGGAGATCCCCTAGACTCATTTTTGTTCGGGAGGTCACGGCAATCAGGCGAGTGGAAACGGTGCCAACGGCTCAGCGTGGTCTGGCCCGTTGCCTAATCAGCCACACAGACCACTGCAATCCCACAGGGAGACCTTCCGCCGATTCCAAACACATTTTCCCATTGACAGTCTCGGGGAATGGCATCGCATAAAAGCACCTCCCTGGGCGAGCGAGGACCATTAGGGTCAATGGGCAGTATGGGCTTCTGGTTTTATGGCCCGGACAGTCGGTTAAGAGCCATTCAGCTCCATTGGTTTGTTGTATTGGCCCGTGCAAGGGAGAATTGGCAGAGGGGCTCTGCGAGGAAATGGAGGAGAAAGAGTAACAGGTCGAGGAGGAATGGGTGTCTGCTCGCCTTGAGCTTAACCACCTTTGTATGGTGGGGCTAGTTTATATCTGTGGTCTTTTATGGCGGAATTGACAATATAAATGATTGATGTTGTTGAAAATCTCCCTGCACAATGGCATCGCTGCCAACAGAAGAGTGACATTGTAACACCTCCGGAACACCAAGCGGTAGTGTTATTTTCCCTCTGGACGTGCTTAGGACAACCACAGTTTGCTGGAACGCGGGTCGAGGAGACGATTTTGTTTTGTCTTTTTACTAGACGTGTGTCCGAGCAGGAGCAGCGAGTGGACTGATTGTTTACGTGTCTCTTTCTTAGCTCGTCGATACTGGTGAGCTGCCTGAGTGAGCGTGAGAGTGCTTTGAGGACTGCAGCACTTCACTTGCCTTTGTTAACTTTCTCCCTCTTCCCTGATCGGTAGGTTTCTTGCGCCGTCCGCCGTGGTGAAGTCGTCAAATTATCCTGCATGTGAGGGCCTTCATCCTCTCATCCAACGCTGAGGACAGTAAGAGGATGTGTGAGCAGAGCGAGGCTCACCTCAAAGCCTATCTTACCAGCTTCATCTCCCGAAGTTTGACGGCGGTAAAGTGACATCTCTTTGAAGTGCTCTATCTCTGACCGTTCTTCTCTCTATCTCTGACCGTTCTTCTCTCTATCTCTGGGTCTCCCTGTCTTACTCTTCCCCTCTTCTCTCCACCCTCCTGTTCTCTCCCTGTCTTTCTCTCTCTCTGGAGAAATCAGCCAGGCCCTGGCCCTCTCAGAGCCTCTCATCTTGGATATGTCACTTCTCAATTTGACCCGGCCCCACTATTCGCTGCTGGTGTTTGTATTGATTTTCCTGTCCACGGTCAGAGTGGAGCAAACTCTTGAATAAAAGGCAAGATAACAAGGGCTGGTTTTCACACGAACACTGGCCCTCTCCGAAAAACAGGAGAGTGTGTTATCTGGTTCTGTTGGATGCCTGACAACACTGTCATTAACAACAGACACCAACAATGAATACCATATGTGAACAGAATACATGTTCGTTTCCAATGCCTATATTTATGATATTCTAATGAATAGGAAAGGTTGTCACAGCTCTGTTTCATGCAAAACACAAATATTTTTGCCTGGAAATGCTTTAAAACTGCCATATTACCACTCATAAATGTCAGCGTTATTATCTTCAGTACATTTACCTGCACCACAATTGTCTTTTAAAGACTGATAGATAAAGGAGGAAAGAGATGGAAAGATGTAGAGGGAAAATAAAATGCGAAAGCCTGTTAGGAGAAGAGAGGAATTGGAAATGGGCGACAGAACTCTCCTGCCTCTGGCTGTTTCGCATCCAAGGAAATCTGGGAGTAAAATAATATCAAAGACCTCGGGGCATCTTCAGACTCTTTTCCAAAAGCTCCGCCGTGCAATTACAAAACTTCACATCTTCTGGAGAAAAAAAAAATACTTCAAACTTTCGCCTTTGGCAAAGCATCGGTCTTGGCTGAGTGTATCCCTGCCTCCGCGTCAAAGGAATGCGGGGTCAGAAGAGACAGTGCCGCAAACTGATAAGTGCCAGCCATGCTCATGTCTGTCCGGGCCCGGCAGGAAACAGTTTGCTGAAGATCTTTCACATCAAGTAAATACTCCAGTGAGTCATCTCCCCCAGCGGAGGGAGCCAAGGAGAAAGCAGCGGATTGGAGTGCTGACCTGTCACAAACCCCGGATCTCCTGAGGACCCTGCCGGAGCAACACAGCCCCCCGTCCCCAAAGGGTCCCCAGGGTGACTCAAGGCTCTCTCCTGGGGGAGAGCAGATGAGACTCCCCTCTCGCTCTCTCGCACGCTCTCGTCCACGGGATCCTTCGTAGGTGGGAAGTCGTCAAACGTGTATCCCAGGGCGGCCCTACTGGAGACACCCTGGACAGGAGAAGAACTCGGCACAGATGCGGTTATATGTGTGTGTGTCTACCTCTCCCCAAGACCTTGAGCTTGTTTTGGGTTTGAGATATACACACATACATAGCTTCTTCATCTGGGGTCGAACCCATCCACGGCCTTTTCACTCAAGCCGGGGAGGAGGGAGAAACTTGACAGAGCAACGTAAATCACAACATCTGAATGAAGCAATCGTGGGGATAGATCCTCAAACACACACACACACACACACACACTGACAGGGCGCCACATGCCCACGACTGCACTATCATCAGGTTGGACAAATTGAGCATCATTAATAATTCCTGCAGTGAGGTGATAAATCTAAGATTGCTCTCGATGGACCTGGATATGCCTCCATAAATCAGGGAGATTAGCGGAGAATATTTCAAAATCCCGTGTCAAAAGTGTCAGGCTAACTGATGGTTTTTGTCGATCCCTCAAAGTGATAGGCCGTGAATCTAGGATACGTTTTCAAAATGTCAGCGGTGCAATATGCAATCTCTCTAATGGCAGCAATAGGCTTTTAATTTTTTTTAACGTTTTTCTCACCAGTTGAAGGGACAGAAAAATGAAACCGACATGAAGGTTTTTGCGTGTCTCCCATATCAATAGGCAACTTTTTATGCATAACCTCTTGCACAGTAAGGTCCACTTATCCAAAGCTCACATAGAAAGGGAAAATTGTGTATTGACGAAACGTCCAACATATTTGAAGGCCTAATCATAGTTTGAATGCCAATCTCCTGCTCTTGTACTGAATTTTAATACATTACATTAACCTTTATGCTCTTTCTCAAATAAAAGGCGAAGTCTTCACCTTTCAAATAAGTGATTTTCCCAATAACCATACACTTGAAGAAGACTTCAGCTTGAGGTGACAGTGAATATTCTGATTCCAGTGGTAGACTGAAAACGGGGTGTACACAAAGACTTATTCAAAGAAAAGAAGGAACTCTATACTTAAAAAGTACCTGGTGAGAAAATTGACAGGGAACGGCATGATAAAAGTGGACTTCTGTCCCTTAACTTCAACTCTCTCGCACCTGCTAAGTAGTTAGACGACGCAAGATCTTGTCAAGGATTTGGAGGGGTAACTGTGTTTATTACTTTAAGTTGCGGATTTCGTCACATTATTAACAGAAGCGTTGATCGAACACAAGGTGCATTTGTGTTTGTTGGCAACTTACTTAAATCATCCATCATGTTTAGTTGATGGACATTTTTACCCCATCTGGCTCTCTGTTTTGACCCCATCTGGCTCTCTGTTTTGACCCCACCCGGCTCTCTGTTTTGACCCCACCCGGATCTCTGTTTTGACCCCACCCGGCTCTCCGTTTTGACCACATCTGGCTCTCAAAATGGTACTTAAGTCAATGTGCTTCTGAACAAACGGTAAAGGGATTAAAATTTGGATGTAATTCTGTACAAATTGTAAATATCGTATTACTTTCCCTTTGAGGCTACACATGTATTAACCATATAGTCACACTGAATTGATGGCAAATGATTTCCTTTAACCTGCTATATCGGCCTTTGTCCCCCACAACACAACCTTTGGTTACTCCTGACATTTTGCCCGAGACTCGATGGCCCGTTAATGACGTTCAGCCAAACAAATGTCAACCAGTCGACTGCAAAAAGCTTATTAATCGCCCTTTTTTCTCTCCATGTGGAGGCACCATGGAATGTCAGCAGGCTGGCTGGACCCGGTTAGGATACAGCTCTTATAGGTCCTTACTGGGATTATTACTGGAATGGGGGTGGTGTTGATGTGTGTTGTGAGGGGCTGGGGGTGGGGAAACAGGCAACGGGGATCCTGTGTAATCTATATGCTATTCATCGTCATAGATGATGCAAGCAGGTTCCTAATGATCCCTTGTTCAGTTCCTCTCCCGTCCCCCTTTCACTTTGTCTCCTTGTAATCATGCACCTTTCTCTCTGCGGCGGGAGAATTGCCTACTTGGATTGGGTCTTATGTAAACCGGAAACGGGATCGTCTGAAAAAAACCTAATTCATTTAGTATAAGTAATTAAGGAAATGTAATCATCTCCATATTGCCATGGTCAGTTTGTCTATATTTGTGTTTTACGACTGTGAGAGGAGTGTACATCGCAGCAGTATAACAGAACCGTACATGGCTGCTCTAGGAAGGATGATAAATCAATACTAAACCCAAGTTCATCAATACAAACTCCATTTTGTTGTAAACAAAGAGAGGTGGTGCAAAACAAAGAAAATACACTGAAGCAAAGCGGGCAAAATCGCATTAAAAGTAGCTTTGTGCCACAATGTATATTTTGAGGGCATTTCTGTTCAGGAACGTAAAATGCTTCATGTTGGGATCACGACAATTCAGTGTGAAACCATGCGTTCCCTCATTAACTGACGTGACCCGAGGTTGTGTGATCAATGTCTGCCTGTGGCTGATTTGTCTAGACGGCCTTCTACCGCTGTTGGTCAAGATGCCGGCATGCCCTTGCTTAAAGAAACAGGAAGCGAAGACAGGAGCAGGCGGTTGTAACATTTGATTTGTTGTTTCTAAACGCAGCCAGGCCAATGTTACAGTCGAGGCCTTCCGCTGTTTCCAGACAAAATGCCACCCCATTCATCCACATTACGTGTCTTATCACCTCGACTGAGCTTACATCAGCTCCTAATTGTTTCCATCTAACAGCTGTATACTGAAATATAATGGCACCAAATCCTACATTTCCATTCAGTAGCTGTCAAGCTACCTCATCCTCTCACAGTCTCCCACCCGAGGGCCAAACACACCTGAGGAGATGTCCCTAACGTCGTCATTATTGGGATATTACGGGGCAGGGGGTTCTCAAGTGCCCTGATTTACGCTCACTTGCTTGGCGGCCGATGGGTTAAACAGTTTTACCGTTACATCTTCCTCATATAAATCAGCGGTTAACTCCGTTTTCTAATCTCCATAAACTCCCCACCTATACAATGATGGCATTAACAGAACCATTAAAGACCCGGAGAGGGGAGGCGTTTTGGGGCTTGGCGGACAGGCCGTGTGGGGTGGGGAGGTACCGAGGTTCAAGAGGGTTGTCGTTGCCGTTGTGTGGATATATGGAGGAGGGGCGAGGGAGGAGGTGGTGGTGGTCTCGTTAATTAGCCCACTCTCTCAGCTTCAATGTTATTAGCATTCCCCACATAACCCTCTAACGGCACATAGAGGCAGACTACGGCCTAATGAGAGAGAGAGAGAGCTGGAGAAAAGACAGAGAAGGGAACAAAGAAAGGGGGAGACAGAGAATGAGACAGAGAAACAAACAAAGAAAGGAGATAGGGAAAGACAGAGAAAAACAATGGGAGGGAAGAAAAAAACAATACAGAGCAAGAGAAAAGAGGGACATTATATAGGTCTGTACACCAATATCACATCTCTATCACATCTATATCTAGAGACAGAGGAAGGAACAGAGAGAAAGGGAGAGCCAGTGAAGCCAATACTGATTAGTTTGGTTCTGTGCTGATGACCTATTTGTAATACCACCGCGGCCCTGTGGAAGGAAATGCCTCTGTGTGAAGACTGCGTATTCTCCGGAGAAGAGACCCAGCGCACCGACCCGCTCACACACACAGCACATTCTGTTCGGCCCGTTTGGCCATGTCGTCATCTGTGCGGTACCGGATGTCATCATACGCGTGGTACCCGGCTAGCAAGAATGCATGAGGTGTGTGGGTCTGCGTGGGTCTGCATGCGTGTTTTGTGGATATGCCCCCTGCCTGTGTGTGGTTCTGGCCGGGGGAGGAGGCCAGGGGGACTGTGGGTCGGTTCTGCAGCCTCAGCACAGTGACAGGCGACGGAAGTGGCTTGGAGGGGCGATTTACGGAGCCATGAAGGTCAGAAATGACCCGCCCCCCCTCCTCGCCCCTAAAGGCACAGACACTATATCAGCATGACACTAATAAAAACACACTGTACTGTACTGGACAGAACTGGACGTCCACCAGTCAGTCAATCAGTTCGTCAGGAATGGCATGTCATCGTTCCCCTCTTACCCTCTCTCTGTTTCTCCCTCTTCCCTCTCTGTTTCTCCCTCTTCCCTCTCTGTTTATCCCCTCCCTATCTGTTTCTCCCTCTTCCCTCTCTGTTTCTCCACTCCCTATCTGTTTTGCTTTCACTTTTTCTCTCTATCATTCCCTCTGTTTCTCTGCCTTTTTTCAATCTTTCTCGTTCTTTCTCCTCCTCTGTTTTTCTCCCTCTCTCAGTCTCTGTGTCCCTCCTGTCACTCTGCACTGTGTCTACTCTTAATAATTCCACCACTGATTACATTTCTGTGCGTTTCTCCTTTCCTGTCCCCATTATATCCCTCACCCTATATGTTCCCTTTTCTCCATTATATCCCTCACCCATGGAAGTGTCCTGGTGTTATTCTGTGGTGTCTTGGTGTTATTCTATAGTGTCCTGGTGTTATTCTATAGTGTCCTGGTGTTATTCTATAGTGTCCTGGTGTTATTCTATAGTGTCCTGGTGTTATTCT
>JACXGK010005037.1:10339-35116 GCA_016801125.1 Novumbra hubbsi | reverse complement strand
GGTTAGGGGTAAGGTTAGGGGTAAGGTTAGGGTTAGGGGTAAGGGGTAAGGTGTAAGGTTAGGGGTAGGGGTAAGGTTAGGGTTAGGCGTAGCTCCTGCTATGCTGGTCACGCTTCACGTTGGGTGCATCCCTTAGTTTAATCATTTTCCTTAGTGCATCCCTGGGCTGAAAAAACACAAGGCCAAATTCTTCTCCCTCAAAATATACCGGACGACATCACTAGACAGGACAACAGGTCTGTTATGCTTCCAACTCCAGGCCAAGACCCAGTTTGTGGCCACCCGTGTTGATGCTCTTCCCATCCACCAGTGCAGACAGGGTAAGTTTCATACCTGCAAAACAGAGACAGAGAGACAACTTAGCTACACACGTGTTGGCAGGAGATTCGCAAAGGTGTGAGAGCCACTTCTTACCTGGACGGAGAGCCTGGGTGTAACCGACTCCCACCAAACTGGCGTTGTTAACTTTAGCCTGGAAAATATTGATACAACCCACGTTCCATTATTATCTGTATGATGACAAGCCTTTCACTACACACCTCACAGGACTAGGATCTGAAGTGACTCAGACAGTACTTGAATACCAGAACAGCGGCACTCACAGATATGGACGCACTGGAGTCCAGCTGGTATTTGGCAGCGATGCCAAAGCGAGTGCCGTTACTCCCTGCGGTCCAGGCCAGGTTCACAGCCGTCTCCAGCTGGTCATTCACCTTCTGGTAGATGGATCCGCCAAATTCTGTCCCGTCGTTACTGGACATGTGAAATAAGCAGCGATGTGCCGGGTTATTTTGACCCAAAGAGAAACGCTTTAATCAACCTAGAACTACTAAAACCTAATCACTAATAATCTCAACATAGACTCATCTTCCTGTTGAATCTTGTTATTACTTCAGATTTTTCAGGAGGCAGAAGTTTGAAAAATACTATCAATACAAAACGTACACATTGGTATTCAGCTGGAAATCATCCGTCTTGTACCCAACAGCAAAGTTGCTCTGGGTCATTTTAGACTTGGCTGTGTCAAAGGTCATCTGGTAGCCAGCCAGCCAGCCTTCATATCCAGCCACCGCAGCCCCATGTATGGCTGGGCCGGCGAAGTCAAAGTCTACATCCAGTCCCAGATTGACATATTCACGCTTATATGCAGTCTTCACCTTCCCGCTCTTCTTGCTAAAGGGAAAGAGACAAAGCACAACAGTTGAGAAACTAGATGGAAAAATACATATATAAAATACTGTAAAATATCTCATTGTTATTCAGTCATCAGTGGTCCTTAATGATGAAAAGCTGGCTGTGCATTATTCATCACACAAATATATTACACACATCATCTAGGCTGGAAGCATTCAGGTATGCTTAAAACTGGGGTGACGTACCCAGAATTTGGTGAGAATTGGGTGTCGAATGTCAGTTTCAGTCCTTTGGTGATCTACAAAAAAAAGATAAACTAAGAACAACTGTACAGAAGACTCACAGAACACTAACATTCTGTATGTACTGGTTCCTCTACCTGATCTTCAATGATGATCTCGGTTCCCAGAGTGTTGTCCGTGGTCCACTTCTCCGTAAACGTCAGCCCGTATTCCGCCCATTTGTACTTGGTCTCCAAGTTTCCATTGACTTTGCTGGTGTCAGTGTTCGATGAACCAGTGGTTTTGAATTCCTAAATAATTGAGTCAAGGTAAGTTAAGAGCGGTAAGATGTCCATACCTTGTAACAGGTTAGTTAGCTTCATGTCAAGAATATCCTTGATTAGGCAAACTCACCACTCCATTTGAAGACTTTGTTTTGACATCAAGTTTCACCAATCCAAAACCTAATGAAGAACACCATCAGAGATGTATTTTAAAAATGTTGACAAATGCATCTTGAAAATAAATCTGTGACCTGACTATGAAATAACTTATCATGAATGTATAATCATTACAACCGTTGCTACTTTTCATTTTTCAGGCGTTGTTTAAGACGGCCTTGTGTACCGTGTAAAAAGCTGTATGGATTCATATTAAAACATTTCCATTTCACGTTTGAAGTAGATGCTAATTTTTTTAATTTCCCACAGTATAAAGGCAAACCAGTTATTTGGAGACATTTACCATATCCTTTGTTAAATATGTCATTTGCAGATTTGCCAAGGTCACCATATGATGGAGGGACAGCCATCTGTGACCAGAAGAAAAATAATAATGACTCACATAGCTATAATGTTAGTACTAACTTTCTGCCAAAAGCCTATTGCAACTAGCTACTGGCAGGGGGAAATGGATTTACCCACTTCCGAAAACAACCTATAATCCGGGATGCGGAACAAATGAATCAAAATGTTCTACGCACTCCCAGTTCATCACTGTGGTAGACTACAGTGTGCCTTAAATTTGGTAAAAAGGGTAAGTGCTGAAAACGTAAAAAGTGTTTTATTGCCATGAAAGAACTTTGCTAACATGTTTTTTGCTTGTTTCATGATCACATATCGATCAGTAGCAGTACACTCTGCCACTCAGTACTGGTCAAATCAGAAATGTATGGATCATCTCAGCCCTTTACATTTTTTTTTTATTTAAAAGTGTATTGCAAGGCCTACAAACACTTGTGAATCTTAAAAGCAAGGTTATCTGCAACCACACACTTTATATCAACATTGCAGTCAAATTAAGTTATTTGTTCGCCTGATATTATATCGTTTCAATAAACCCAGTCTGACTGACCAAGGCAGGCGTGTTCAATTTAGCTCGATTGCTAACTAGTATTCAATTTACTAATAAACTATAACCCATCACCTCATCCAGAAATTTGCTCACGGTATGATCTCAAACTGAACTTACGATGTACCTTTCAAACTACATAGTTATCTAGCTTTAATGAAAAACCTTGAAGAACGATTGTGAAATGTATTTACCCTTGACAACCGACCAACCTTAGCGCCGTTAGCCCTGAATACCTGGCAGCGCTGTGCTGGATCTCGGCCATGTCCCCTAACATGACCCTAGCTGGCTAGCAAAGCACGTAAGATAACTCACAGAGTGATGTCAATTACTTACTGGAAGTCAGTAGTTGGCAGGATTCCGTTTGTACTAACAGTGACTACAAATACTTCTCAGGCTGTTTCAGACACCGCCTCGCAAAAGGTCCAGCTGGAGGGCGATGAAGGAGAAAACGAAACAGTAACCCAACCAATCACGTTTGCACGATTGCGGGTCCCTTTAGATGTAGCTGTTTTCCCTTTTGCCTTTCTAAATAGTTGTCGGATTATTTCGGAGTTCAGGGTTTATTTGCGATCCTATACTTGCATATCTCATTATCTAGTGCATATAATACTGTAACACTTGAGCATTATTATATGTATTCATATAATGCATTTTATTACACAAAACAAATTCCGGCTATTAGAAGCCATCTTATCACCATAGCAACCGTGGTGATTGGCCTAACATGTACTGAAGCTAAATGACAGCTAAATGACAGGTCTAGATGGCGTTTCAAACACGTGTACTTTTGTTGATATGTGCAGAAGACGATTACACTTGAGCCACAGAAACACTTGTAATTAGTTACCAGCTCGCTAAAACGTTTAACCATGCGCAAGAAAAGGAATTACAAAGAGAACTAAGATCACAAATAAATATTTGCTGAAATGATCATTGCAAGTTAGCTAGCGTTGTTAGAAAACTTATGGTAGTCAAAACAAACCGGTGGTCTAGCAAAGCTGTGAGTGTGAATCATCATCGTTAACTAGGCCTGAAGTGATAATAAGTTAAATAGATCAGGTCGAACACAAATGAGTTTTTTATCTAAAGCAGACTTGAACTATGTAGCAGGTTAAATATATGCTTAGATTCTGGATCCCAATCAAAGTACGAATCATCATTGGGAGGTATTTCCAAATATTTCTTACATTATAAATACATACGTTTAGTATTTTGTCTTAGAACTGGGTTTCCAGTCTTATCAGTAAAGTCAACTGAACTGATTCATTTTATACCACAACAAATGGAAGTCTTACAAGACCTTCAATAGCTGCTATGACTGTGGCTGCCAGCAGATGTCACTGTGAAATAAATGATTCTAGTGGTTCATAATTCCTCGACACAAATGGTTCAATTATATCGGTGTTCAGAAAGCCTCTCTGCTCATTATTAGATATAGGCTAAAACTGTCCAAAAGGCCATTTCAGTATTGAAATCACTAGAGGGCTTCCATCCTATTTTTACTACTAATGTAGTTAACTTGGCGAGAATTCTACCTTTATTGCAGTCTGGATGATTCCTCTTGATAACATTGTAGGAATCATAATCACATCAAGAAAGAACAGGACATATTCTGGTATCACAATCAATATAGCTGGAAGCCTGGGCACCCAGTTGACTGAAATGTTAAAGCCACACACAGGATAGCTTAAAAAGTATATGAATGTGTCCTCTCTCCTTCTCTATGCTTTAACCTTTGGTGGAAGAAATGCTAAATTGACTGAAGGTGACGATGGTAGTTTAAACGGTCACATTGAATTTAAAATTTGGGTTGAGATTGTTGGGGGAACAATTTGTTTGTCAAAGTCAGTTGGCACACCATAAACATGACTGACAAATGAAGTATTTTATAGATTACATCTAAATTGAATACTTAAAGGTGGCCAGGAGTTCTTTTAATAACAGCAATAAGTGCAAAATGCAATTTCACCCAACCTGCCTCATAAACCATTCACTGAAGAATCACACTGTGGAAAACAGACCATTGATTTCAACTGTTTAATGATAGTGAAGACACTTGTAATGGCCTGAACAGACATAATCGATTAACATTTTTGTAATTAAGCTGATGCTCCTATCCAGATCGACTAACATTTCATGAATCCAATTCACCAGTACATCGATTCTTGCTTTTACTCCCACATGTCAATTACTTTGGTAGTCATCTAAGGTGTGTAATGTACCGCAATAACCAAAGCAGACCAATGACATGGGTTACAAACAAGCATGAGACACGTTAGCAGCAAATTCTAAGTTTGCAGTTAGCTGGCATAGAGCAGTTATTGTAGAAAACACATGATGCATGAGAAGCTGGGAGGAGAAGCGTTATATTCTATGTTTTAGTAGTACCAGTAAGTAACCACAGCTGGAATTCTAAATAAAACATAAGTGGTTTGAGATTGGACATAGGCACAAACTGGTTAAATAACATTGCTGCTGAGCCTTATCAAATGTTTATTTCATGTAAATAAAACTAAAGAAGAATTGACATTGGTGCCCAGAAAGGTAATGTAAATATGTGCTAAGTGGGTTGTAACCAGAAAAACCTCAATGGCAGTGTGAAATCTGCTTAGTGTTAAGGGACATTTTGTGTTGGCTCAAATGTGTTTCCTAGTTATGTCAGGGTGATAGTGAAATCAAACTTACACAAAAAAAGTACATTGTCTTTCAAACAAATCTAGCTCTGAAAAGCTGTAAACATTCCAGTTCAAGTGCACGTTGCAATAACCTTTCTGATATAAAAAAACTATTGACACATACAAAATGAAATAAATTAAGACAAAACAATCATAATACAATAAACACCCAGGGATCAGTGGTAAACAATCATTTTCTTTCTCCAGTTATTTTGTAGGTATGGATATTCTTGTATTTTATTCTAATTCCAATAATATCTGGTCAATTACTAAATAACAAGCTAGTATACAACAAATAAACATTTTATTAAAACACCTAAAATTATTGGCAAATGGAATGGTATTGAAACGATTGTTCACCATTTTTCATTCCATAGTTTGGCTGCTTTTAGTGATCTCCTTGGAAACAGAACTATTGTAATAAGACCTAGTCAGGACAAGGCAGGTGAAGTTACAGAAAAATACAAATATTATAAAGGAACCCAGAACCTTTCGGTTCCACTATAAACAAATAATTCAGCATTCTATTAATACTGTCAAAACCACAGTTCTGTCTGCAGGAATAAAAAGCTTTTAGCACTACCTAATAATGGCAAATAAGAAACAAGACCTTTCACAACATCTTTAACTAATATTGCTATACTGAAATGCATCAACAGTATGATCTGCGATGCTTTGATATTGCTTTTAAGGTAGTTCAAACTTGTATTAGAGCTGGAATCTTTAAAAAAAAAAAATTTGAAGGACATGTCAATAATATCATGAAGAGTGCCCTAATTTCTCAGGATATTTATTTAACAACAATTTATAATTTCTGATTTCAAAAAAATACTACTAATTAAAGGTATTTGGTTACAATAGGCTGCCTGATAATTCTGTTCTCATATCTCTCCAAACCTACAGCTGTTATCAACAACTTCAAGATACTCAAAGCCGCAGGTTCAGAGCTACGAAGTATGTTCACGCTAGCCTGATGTTAGTAGTTTGTTCGGTTTGCTGTCATGCGATGAACAGACAATAAAACGGACATAAAGTGAGGTGTTGGTTAATGCACAATACTGTTACTGTCACATCTGCTTGTAAAAAGTGTGGGAAATGTAAACAAAAAAAACATCTCATCCCTTTTCAAACGTGGACAGGAAGTTGAGAGGATGGATGTCCTTAGGACATGTCCTAAATCGCATGCCATTCCCTACATACTACACATAGTGACCCTAATGGGGCCCAGGTAAAAAGTAGTGGCCTATATAGGGAACATGTTGCCATTTTAGACACAAGCCTTAGTTAAGTCACACCATGGCACAGATACAATCCCAAACGCCATCTCAGTTCAGGGTCTCTGTGGACCCTGGAATACAAAACGGACTCAATGTAACCACAGTTGGCAACTTCATTCTGAGGACGGGACATTAGTAGGAAAAACAAACTGCAGAACGGGCTCAAAGTCAGCATCAGTGTCCTCGACCGCTGTCCGGTCCGTGTCCCTAATACCCGATCATCCGGCGGATGGCGGCGGGTTTAGAGAAGGGCCAGCCGTACTCATTGGGCACGGGTCCGTTGACGTTGCACTCGAAGAAAGAGAACATGGGGAACCAGATCCGCGCCCGGCGGCTCTGCTGGTAGGCCCTGGTGTTGGCCAGCGTGTGGTAGTACAGGAAGAGCCTGGTAGTGATGTAGAACGCGATGAAGACGTCGATGGAGTAGTGTTCGTGCGCCGCCAGGATGAAAAAGATGCCGAACAAGTTCAGGACCCACGAAAGTGTGTGGATGAAGTTCCAGCCCCTCGGCGTGTCTGTGGGGGCGGGGACACAAGCAGCATACTCACGTTAAAACTAAAAACATGGCCAACGGGACCCCTCATTACGTACACGTTGCACTTATCTGGGGTCTGTAGAGCCACAGAGGCAGACCTGTTGTTTCTATGCTACACACGGATTTTCACCCTCCAATCTCTCAAGGCGGATGTGGAACTGAAGTCTCCGGGGAACACTCACATTCGGTGACAAAGAAGTTGAGCATGGTGATGACCACTGTGTGACCGCTGAACATGTAGTCTCCGCACGTATGGACGCCGGTGAGGGACATGCCAAATCCACTCCAGATGGCCAGGGCTCGCTGCAGTTTGGCCCACATGTCACCGTACATCTGTGAGACAGAGACAGGAGGGGATTACAGCCGGCAGTGAGGAAGAGCCTCTCCCTCAGAAGTTATGGTTAGGGTTATACCCACCACCAACAGGCCTGGCAGACATCAGCCACACGCCGGAATATGGAATGTCGCTAAGCAACATCTGATGTGCTGCCATTACACTTACCGACGAAATAATAAAAGTCTCAAAGCAAAACACTGTACAGTTGCTCAGCAAAAGTCTATATTGACATTAGACTCGCTGAACACTTTCTCGAACTCCTAATGCTGAAAACAAAAAAATACTAGCTACTCAGTATGGTCAGAGTATGTGAAAAGCATGTGTGTGTGTGTGTGTGTGTACATTCAGAGCTGTAGTACCTTTCCTGAGCACTGGAGGTGCTGTCCCGGCACTGACAGAGAGGTGACGAACATGGTGATGCAACGCAGCATGAACACTGTTCCCATGAGACTGCAGAGCCGTCGCAAGAGGATGGACCTTCAGCAGACCAGACGACACGCGTTAAAGCAGACCAGACACAGCAACTAGACAGACGCTTTTCAATACCTTCCTCTGGTACTCCTAAAGGAAACCGCTCAGCTGGTTCAATTATTCCACAGCGTGATCGTTAGCTACCTGGCTACGGCCTGGCTACTGGTGGAAATACCAGGAAAGGCTGTGGGTCCCCGAGTGGAAGTTCGAGACTCAGTTGGCAATACTACACTCCTGTTCTGTGCAATTACACTATTTGCAATTCTAACTGCGTACTCTTTACAGGTAATTCCAGCGAACCATCGGAGATGACATTGTAGGCCAGGTGTGTGTGAGACGAACACGTTCCCCCACGGATGCAGTCAGTACTCTACCTGTGTTTGTGCAGCAACAGAACCAGCAGCCAGACATTACACAGGATCACACCACAAGCCTCGGCCATGGCAAAGGCCCATGGGATTCGAGGAACACTATCAAGAAAAAAAACACAAAGGTTAGAAGCGGTTATTGACGCCAGCTGCCTACTGAGAGTTTTTTTCCTCAGCCTTGACTAACGTTTATGAAGGCCTGTCAAGAAATAATACTGGGATCACTTCAAATATTCATACGGTGAAAAAAAAGCTACTGAAGACAAATAATCAACTTTGAATTACATTTCACACTAAAGGCTTTGTGCTGTAGATCCATGTTGAGCCGGGGAGGCTACATCGGACCAGTTTCTGCTTACTCATCCAGCCAACACTAATCTCCCACATTGTGTCACAGTGAATAAGTCTGACTCAACACTCAGCGAGACAGACATTCTGGAGCAACGCGAGGCACCTTGAACAAAAGTTCAAGCAAGCAATCTGCTCTAAATAGGACATAGGTTATGGCCGACAGCCACAAATGGAGCTCAACTCCCCATGTAGAGAATCACCTTTGACCCGAGTCCTTCGGGTAGCTAGAAGGGCCAGACTATGCATCAGAACAGAAAGTCGGTATCAGAGACTATTACTAAAGCAAAACGGTTTACTGCAACAACTAAAATATTTTCCAGGGGAATTCTCCAGAACTAAAGATAAGGTGTCATTTCAAGCATCAATCATTAGTTGGAGTTTTGTGTCGAGACATTAGCTTGTACTTCCGAAGTTGTTTCTATACACTTCAAAACTACCCCCGTTGTTGCCCTGTCAACAGTGAAGACAAGAGAGACATTTCCAGAACACCAGATGCTCTTTAAGGTACTTTTTAGCAAACTAACCTGGCCATTCCTTGCCTCCTTACAAGTTTCCATTATACTAACAAAACAACATGAGGTAAGGCTATTAATATAATTAGGACTTTTGCACCCTCCAACTAACTCCTAGATTAGAACCCAGGTGTTTACTGAACAAACTCAAATTATTGAAATGTGAATATATTTTCATATTCTTTAAGTAATAAAAATAAAGTAAACGTTCCAATGGCATTAGGATGTAAAATAGGGAAACAATAAATGTCAATTGTATAATTTCAAATAAATAAAAAGGCAGTTTTGCAGTCCAAATACTTTGGGACATCACAGTAACTGCCATTGCATCCAAAATGTTTGGAGACTTATACAAATTATTATGTCACGGCATGCAAAACAAAATGATACCAAATACTTAATTCATGATTACCACACTGAATACAACTTTAGGGAATGGCAAGTTCCTTCTTACCCATTTGCTAATAACAACTTCAGGAAAAGCAGGCTGTTTCACTCACATCAGCTGTCAAAAGGATTACCTGACTAATTGAATTAGGTGTGCCAGCTTAGTGGTAAAGAAATGTTTGAAACTTCTGGGGTAGACCTAAGAGTGTCTGCTAAATGACTTAAAAATACAGTCAAAGTAACTACAACACCCATTAGCTAGCCAACTAACAGTAGCCCTTAGCTAACAATAACTATTAGCTAACCTACAAGCCCATAATGTTAAATGTTAGTAATATGAACAGACCATGCACTGCCTATGTTGACACAACTAAATGTTCCTCATGCTTCTATAGCAAGTGAAAAACAATGAAGATAGGCCAACACTAACACATAATTACATTTTCAAACTACCAAACTAGTTGGAACGAGTGAGCAGTTAGCTAGCTTAATACACAAGCTTTAGGAAATGTTTGTTTAATATGCAGGCCATCAACACAGGCATATATTCTTCAGTATTGCCAAATAGGCTTAATGAAATACAGACAATGTGTATGTACAATGTGTATGTACACGGCGCAAAAATGAAAGGAACACGTAATCATCGCAGTGTAACCCCAAGTGAATTAAACTTCAGGGACATCAATCTGGCCAGTATACAAGCATGATTGTGAATCAATGTCACCTGTTTCTGTGCAAATGAACAACAGGTGCATTGGAGAGGCAACAGGAAGAACCCCCAAAAAGGGAATAGTTTTGCAGGTGGTGGCCAAAGACAATCTTTACTGATTCAGGTTTTGCTAGTGTCCTTGTCACTACTGGTAGCATGAGGCGGTACCTGCAGCCCATTCAGGTGTCTCCTTGTACAGTCTCATGAGCATCGAGGAGCAACACGGAGATGGGTAGAGCTGAACAGGGCCATAAAAGGGCATCAACCCAGCAGCAGGATTAGTTTCTACTCCTTTGTGCGAGAAGGAACAGGAGGAGCACTGCCAGAGCCCAACAACATGACCTCCAGTGAGCTACTGGTGTGTATGTTTCTGACCACACTGTCAGAAACAGAACATCCTCTAGTGACACCTCTGCTCTCTGCTCCGTGCAACATCATCCAGCATGACCGGTGTAGCGACGGGTCAATGACGGCAGGAAGCATATCCTTTGAGGGTCACACAGACCCCCACGTGCTAGCCAACGATACCTTGACTCCTGCTAGACACCGGGATCGTTTTCTTTTAAAATGATCTTAAATGATTCTATATTTTAGCACAGGAGGACAAATATAATATCAAAAACCTGGGATAAATGTGTCCTAAAAGGCCACTAAATGACATCCAAAAAATGATAAACCTGCAGATGTATCCAGTACCACCCCCCAGTACCGCACCCTCACTCCCCCCAGTACCACTCCCCACAGTACTGCACCCTCCCTCCCACCAGTACCGCACCCTACCAGCAGTACCGCACCCTCCCTCTCCCCAGTACCGCACCCTCCCTCTCCCCAGTACCACCCCCCAGTACCGCACCCTCCTCCAGTACCGCACCCTCCCCCCAGTACCTCCCTAACCCTCTGCCACCCACCTGTCTAAGAAGATGTCCGGCAGGGGTGGGTAGGTGCGCATGTCTGGGACCCTCTCGTGCACGATCACCATGACGAAGGAGGTGAACCCAAACACGAACACCACGTAGATGGCGCTGAGCGCCGTCTTCCAGTACTCCGGGTCCAGCCTCCGGCCGCCCTGCTTGTACTTCCCGTTGGTGTACTGAAGGTACTGCTCCCCAACCGGCGCCGTGTCGGGGTTGGAGGCGTCACCCTCTCTCCCGGGGTCTCCGTTGCAGTGCCAGTCCCCGCCGCCACCCCCGCCCTGGGGGGAGTGCCCGTCGAACGGGACCCCCAGCTCCTCCAACACGTCCAGGTTTTGCTTCTGCACTCGCCGCAAGGAGACCATCAGCCTCTTGATGTCCCCCAGCACCTTGAGCTCCAGCGGAGCCGAGCGCAGGTCATATTCGCTCAGGGTGAGTAGAGACAAACCGTCCAGGCGGTGCTTGTTACACAGCAGGTCCACATAGTGGCAGAAACCCTCCTCCTTCAACCACTTGGCTACATGCTTAGTGGTCCAATTCCGGATGTTAAGCTGGGAGCCGCCGGACATCTCCTCTTCACTCTGAAAAATGGAGAAGCGAGAAAATATTCGAGAACAAGGCATTCACCCGTTTCACTGAATCAGCATTTCAACAGTCCGGTTCCCTTTGTAGCAAAGCAAGATTTCAACAAGACTAACTGACAAGAGAGGCTACACTTACTTTCCACTGGTTCAAGACAAACTTCACCTTTCCAGGTTGTTCAATTTTGGTTGCTGTAAACAGTTTTCCACTGACACATCTGTGTACTCCCAAGGTAAACTGTTTAACCTCAGTTCCGGTCAATACACATCAATTACACCAAGTTAATCTCAAGCAAACATTGAGACACTGAGAGGACTGTCAGAGCCCCACCCTCCATTATTACATTCCAAGATACCACAGGGAGTTTCAGCATATGGGTTAAAGAGCAACGTTTAACAACGTAGCGGCCTTTAGCCCCTTATTTATTAGTAGATAATCAACAACGTGTACAGTAGTTACAGAAGTTGAGACTTAAACATGACATTTTGCTAAGCCACTTAGCTAACTTGAGCGCCAGGGCTCCTCTAATGTAATGCTCAACTTGCTAGCCTAGCTACTTGGCAGAGGTCAGTGACCCTGGCAAGACAAACTGTCCCGTCTCCTCCATGTGATGGAATTTCCCCACTCACGTCCGGCACCCTTAAACGAAATATCAGACGGTGCTGGACATATCCTTCCCCTGTCACTTACAATAAATCTCTCGACCCATTAAAGGCCAACAACGTTAAACCGAGAGTATTGGTGACATCTCTGTCCACAACAGCCTATTTCTCCAGCAGACTAGGCAGGTGGGCGTTGATCAGCTAGTTTTTCTACACAAACTCGTTATACTGACATAGTTAACATACGTGACATAATAACTAACTGCACCCCGAGTGGCCGACAGCCTGCTTTGTGTACAGCAATGCACCCCCCCCCCTCCTAAATTAGATAGCTAGCAAAAAACCGCTACTGAATCCAGCTCAATTCTTCTGCCACAGCGACAGTTTTGCAATCCTGCTAACGCGTTAGCTAAACATGTTAGCTTTACATTAGCGAGCGTAGCTAACGCAACGATAGCTAACTAGTTGCCTAACTAACAATATAGCTAGAAGTAAATACTCACCAGAAATCAGATCCAACTGTTAGTTAGCTGCCGCGGCTAATATAACGACAATATGGCATCTCACATGAATCTGACGAGGATATATTTACGTTTAATATGATACGAGGATTTATGCAAATCATATCGCACCGCTGCTCGTCTGTGTAGCACTTGCGGTTACCAAAGACGCACCGTAAAGGCTACAAGAGAAGCGCATACGCGTCCTAATCAGTAGTGATTGGTCATCCGAGAACCAAAGGTTCTTTCACGAACATATCCGTGGATTTTGATTTTCTGACCAAATTATGGTCATATTTACACGACGCAAAGGACACGTCGTAATCCTCGCAGGTTCCTGCTCGACGATGCTATAACCAAATAATAATAATTCCTTAGAAAATGTAAAAAAGAGAATAACCTGTGATACGATTCAAACAAGATATCTCCAAATAATTATAAATAATACAAACGACTATATATTTTAGTCAATCAAACAACGAATCTCTGTAACAAAATAATAATTGGATGATGATCATTTACACTTAGCATGTCATTTTGGTCTACACCCATGTTTCCAATAGGGAATATTTTAAATGTTTTGCAAATAAATTATGTAATAACTTGACACATGGCTTTTGTACCCTATGGTTCAGTCCTTTCAGTCACCAGTGTTACACATAACTAATTTAATCGATCACTGACCTCTACTGGTGATATATTAATACCTAAGTAAGTACAATAATGTAAAGTATGCTTTGATAAACACAACCAATAAAAATGTACAAAACATTTCATTTCACATTTGTGTTAATCTAGGGTCAGTTTCTTTGCTGTTTACACTTTTATTTAATAACAGTTTTTAACAGCACCCGGCTAAACAGTTTGGAAATGTGAATATGGAGCTGGTTGCTCCTAATGAGATATATGCATTCCTTTTGTTATGTTGCCCTCGTTGCTGGAGTTGTAATATTTATTTGCGGTCGGGAACAAAATGACAATGAACAACAGACGTACGCAACTTTTTAAAATATTCTCCAACTTTTTTATTATTAGCAGAATTCCTTATTAAATGGAAGCGATGTATTTCCTGTCAGCACTTGCAAAGACGAGACAGAAGAAGGCGCTACAGACTCATTTATTTCACAGCTTTGCGTTCACATCATAAACAACGCATCTGTCCCTGACTTTTGGCAGATCTACATGTTGGGCCACCGATTTAAGCAGTTCCTTTCAAACGACATAGGGAGGCACACCACAACCCAAAGGGAAGTCTTGTCTTGAAACTGCGTCGTTCTTACACTTTTCTCCTTCTCCGTGAGGCAACAGCTCAGGTCGACACCACACAAGCTGTTGAAAAGTGCCATGTCAGGGATGTGCCTATTTGTTTTAGCGCCATAGGCAAAAGTCGTAAACTTTGTAAAACCAATTCTCTTTTTGAGGTATGCCCGTTTTATTTAAACAAATTTGATAAAGACAATCTTGAAAGGAAAACTCAACTTTTTTGGACATTCAGGGCAGTATCAGAATAAACATGCGCATCTATTGGACAGTTGTGGTCCATGTTTGAGCGGTAGTTTGTATGTGTTCGGTTGGAAGAACAACATTTGTTTAAAGAAAATTTGCCTTCATTTTATAACCCATTGCAGTATTTCTGCGATTTTACTGTACGTGGTAGAGTAAGCCGTAATATTGTCATCTGCTCTGGGAAACAAGCTTTTTTCTTCACGCCCGTCTTGAAATAAACATGCTTAACCAGGACCAGCCATTTAGTGTCCGTTACAAAACGTGTGGAAAAAAATACCTTGTTTTTCTCATTTGAAATCTACTTTCATCACCCACGCTGTTGGTGGCAGTATTTCCCCACCCGCAGGCCTGTTGCCTGTGGCTGTGTGATCTTCAGTTCAGCAACGATCCTGTGGGAGAGGACATTTATGGCCAGCGTAACAGTGACTGTTCTGGAGAGCTGTGGTTTTCCCTCTGCCACACCGTCTGTGAGGGAATTGGTGAGGATTCTCTACGGTGGTAAAAGGTTTAACAACCCAGTGAATGAAGTTTGGCCTAACCTGTTCATTGGGGACATGTAAGTCCTGCAGCTTTAGTCTTTCACAACGTAACTGAATTGCATGAGAGGAATCACCTTATGTGCCAGCTTAGTACAATGGTACTAACAATTGTACTAACATTGTTAGTGGGTTGGATTTGTTAATGACCACCCATATGTAGCGGGTGGAGTTTGAAGAAAAACACCTCCAAAATGGCATACGTTGTACTCCAAAGATGAGCCAAGACTGATGAATAGGATGGTGTCAAAATGGTCATCCCTATGGTTACCCATAAATATCTTCAAAATAATCAAGGTTATATTACAGCCTTTCATGGCTTCCTGGTTCACTGGAGTATTAGAATGACAGCTGGCATTTCAAACATCTGCAACTTCTCCCCGAACCAGGACATAATAGCTCCAGGCACACTGCCCCAGTCCGGTGCCTAAGAATTTTAAGGGCAACCTGCCTAAATGACCACGGTCCAGTAGCACGTCTGACACAACGACATGCTTCTCGGAGGTCAACTAGATGTCACGGCTTGGCCCTCACCCCGGACACTGGACTCACATACAGCTTAATTCCTGTTCAAACTGGACAAGAGGACACGTAACACTGACTACATACCAACGTGTAATGTATGCGCAGGAACCTGGTACTAAACACTTTTCCTACCACTGGATCCTGGACTTCCTGTCTGGATGCCCCAGGTGAAAGTTCACAGCACTGTCTATCCCACTAGCGCTCCATTTTGCATGAACACACTGCCACCCAAATTTTACACTGCCCACCAAAACCCGTTATTGGTTGTAGCCTAAGAGCTGTTCGTCTGAACTTAAGCGTACGATCAACGGAACACGTCGTTTCTCAGTTTCCAGATGTGCGGTAGAAGCTAGCATTGTATCCTGATCACAAGGCTCTTAACAGAGTAGCATGAACAGCTAGTTCCAACGGTTCCATCCAAGACCTCTGCACCTAGACCTAAAACCAATCAGTGGCCCCAGCCATTAGAACCTTCAGACATGTGTATGTACCGTGTGGCTTATGGTACCGATACCCATCAGAACCTGCCACTAACGCATTGCCATCTCACCGTTAAGGCCCGTAAAGTTAAGCTTAACAATGGAAAGTGATCTTAAAGTGAATACACACACACAAGAACACATTGGACTTTGCCTACACCAACACACTAACAATTACAACACAGTACTTCCGTTGTTCATTTCATACAGCACTTTTTTCTCATCATTAACAAGGGCCCTGATAGCATCACTAGAATGGATGGTTTATGATGTATTGTTCAGACCTTTCATTCAGAGGAACATACTATGACAGGAGTACCCACATGGGGTTGTTGTGCAGGTCTGTCGCCAACGATCGATACCGTGTTTGGAAGCTGGGCATCACCCACGTCCTGAACGCCGCCCACGGGAGGCAGCACAGCCACGGGAGCAGCGCGTTCTACGGGCGAGCGGTGGCCTATCACGGAGTGCCCGCTGACGATACACCCTCCTTCGACCTTTCCCGGTATTTCTGTTCCGCCGCCGACTACATTCAGGATGCACTCAGCACGCCATGCGGTAAGTGAGCACTCCGCCATCTCCACTAAAGTATGAGGTATGGCGAACCCGGTGGATTTTGCCTCTCAACAAACAAAATTCTATTGCTGACAGACGAGATCGCTGTCAGATTGTGGTATGAGATCTAAAAAACATCAGTAGTCGTACTGAGTATCTACCGACCGAATAAAAACAATACAACATTCTTTGAAATAGATCCCTGATTGCGTATATTAAGGTGATTTTACCCAAATACATGTAACTGGACTAAATGTTTTTCCTCCACAGCCAGAATCCTGGTGCACTGTGCAGTTGGTGTGAGTAGATCTGCCTCCCTCGTTCTGGCCTACTTAATGATCCATCACCACTACTCTCTGCCAGATGCCATCACAAAGGTCAAAGAGCATAGATGGATATTTCCAAACACCGGATTCCTGAAACAACTCAGAGTGCTGGATGAGAAACTGCACACAAAGAGATTTGAGAAGAACTAGATATGAAGATAGCCAGGTAAACACTCTACAATGAGCTCTGTGATACTTTGGCCGTGAGTCAACGTTAGCAAGCTAGCAACGGCTTTACGTCTTAAACCTCCAACTCCACTCAGAAAAATAAACGTAGGAATTGAATCAAACAGGCAGCTGTAGATCATCAGAACAAACCAACCTAGATATCTACATTCAGACAATTTAAAAACCTTTCTTTAATGTGTCTTCTATGGTTGCAGTAAAACAACCAAACCACTTTTTACATATTTCTTTCATTGTACTTTACCACTTGTCCATAATGAGGAATGAAATCATCTAATCTTACCAGCTGCTTTATCTGTTTGTGTATTATAGAATTTAGTCCTTAGTGACAGCCTATTCCATATAAGAAATAGGGCGCCAATTGGGATAGAACGACAGGCCCTGTGTGTTATCCTACACTCTATCGGACTGAGTGGTTGGGGTAAGCGCAAGCGAGGGCTAAACTGGGCACATAACTTTCCCAGTGCGGGTCAGCAAACACCTGCTCCTGCATGTCAGCTGGACTGGGCAGAGTGGCGTACTGTGGCTTTAACACGTTTAAAAAAACAAGGAGTAGCAACCCGGTCATTGTCTTTTATTTGGAGGGTAAATTCAAACGGGAGTCATGACAGCTCCGAGGACCACCAAAGACCCCAAGAAAGAGTACCTTTCTGTGAAGGACTTGGAAAAGATTTTGGATTCTTGCAAGCTACGGTTGGCACAGATAGATGAAGTTTGGCCCAACGTATTTATAGGAAATGTGTAAGTATACATTTGTCTTAACCGTTACTCCATTAAACAACTACGTTTGCAGTTCATTTGTTTGTAAATAAAACAAATACCTGAGTGGCCAGGTGTTGATTTGCCACAGTACCCAGATGTAAACTGATATGTTATGGAATCTGAGCCACAGCCCAGAGAGCTGCCACCCTGTTGATCGCTGCACGTCTAATGCCGACAGAGGAAACAACTTTCAGGAAGGAACACTGCAAAGCATCTCACCGTGGCGGCCTCTCACCGATCTCTTTCTTTGTTTTGCCAGGGAAATAGCCCAGAACCACACCGCCTTGCTGAGGCTGGGGATCACTCACGTATTGAACGCGGCTCACTCCCGGGGAGGTAGCATAGGGGACCCCCGGTTCTATGGCAACAGGTTTGTGTATTATGGGATTCCTGCAGAGGACTCCACTCACTTTGATCTGGATGTTTACTTCAAGCCCGCGGCAGATTTCATTCATAAAGCATTAATACAACCAGATGGTAAGATTCCTGTTTGAACTCAAGTAAATTCCTTCAAAACGACATTGGATTTCATTGCACCCAGAGTTATAAAGACTAATAAAGAGTTTTTTCCCCCTATTCAACTGATTTTTCCTTTTAGGCATTTACAAATCTTTGCAAACGTATCTCAAACCATTTCCTCTGCAGTTAGTGAGCATGTCCTTGTAAAGCCAATTCCAGTGTTGTACAGTGACTACTACCAATCCACACAGAATAAAGAAAGAAGTCTTACCTTGCAGAATGATACAGTACTTTCTAGTGTCTAACCATGTATCCTTCTTAGAGACTGAGAATGTCTGGCAGACAATGGGATTAAAGTGACATCCAGGCCTGGCTCTCTGCAAAGGCACCTTAAATGAACAAAGGCAATCACTTGTGGACACTATTTTTAGTTTCTCTGGAGGGAATAGAAAGGCTACAATTTGAGACGAGCAGCCAAGTATGATATTAATAAGACAGAAGCCTCTCACTAATCCCTCTCCAACACTTCTCTGCCATTTTGTCTTTTCTCTTGCACCTAATCTCGGCTCTCTCCTATTTAATTTCTTCTCTCTTTTCTTATTATTTTTCACTCCTCTTTTTCTCTCCAGGAAAGGTTCTGGTGCATTGCATTATGGGTATGAGCAGGTCTTCCACCTTGGTGTTGGCTTACCTGATGTTGTATTGTCACATCCCACTCCCCTGTGCCCTCCAAACAATGGTCCAAAAGAGAGCCATCTACCCCAACAGGAACTTTCTGGCCCTGCTACTGGATCTAGATCTTCAGTTGAAGAGAAAACCGAGAAAATGGAAGAAATGTCTGATTCTGTAGAAACAATAACTAAAATGGACCAAACATCACAGAGGAAGGGGAAGTAATATGTGAATTAAATGTGAATAAATCAATGTCAAATCACTTTATGCACAAGCCACATAGAAACAAACAAGTATACCTCAAATAAAAAGAAAAACGTAAATAAAACGTGCAAAATATTCTCATTGTATCTCTTAAGTGGCTTACCATTTTTTAACCAAATAACAGTACAGAAGTTGTATGAATGTTTTAATTGTGAACTGTGACTCAGGGGGATCAAGCGGTCCAAGACACTGTCCCTGGTGCACATATACTGCTGCATTACACACATATACTGCTGCGTTACACACATATACTGCTGCGTTACACACATATACTGCTGCGTTACACACATATACTGCTGCGTTACACACATATACTGCTGCGTTACACACATATACTGCTGCGTTACACACACATGCTGCTGCATTACACACATATACTGCTGCATTACACACATGTACTGCTGCATTCAGGCTGTGGTCCGACCCACTTCTCTTTAAGTAAATTCTCTCTTCTCCATCTTTTACCAATTTCTTTGTGAAATCATAAGCATTAAAAGGCCCCACAAAAATATCCTTAGAAAAACAGTTGAATTCAAACTAGTCGAAGTGACTGAGGTCATTGGTAGAAAGATGTGAGCAAAACAAAAACACAGAAAAGGGAAATATATTTTTTTGCAGCAAAAAACAAGTATTCCCCCACTCTCCATCCCATTGGCTCACGCTGCCAGAGCGCCATGCAGAACATGACGGCAGAAGTATTTTAAGCGGACATTCAGGAAGGGTTGATAGGGCAGATGACTCAAGAAGTAGCCAGACTTTAAAGACAGTTATACAGTCGCCTGGTCAAACGTAGCTCCTGTTGCATGAGACACACATCCAGACAAACAGCGTTTCAAGGCGAGTGTGCATGCCATCTAAGTCTAATAATCCTGTAATGTTCACAGGCTAGAGGGTAAATGAAACAGTAAAGATGTATGACTGTACCACACATCATAATGCATGAATATTCTGGGTGATGCATGGATCAGTGTTCCCCAGAGGGGGACCTATAATCCACGAGCCCCACGGGGGCCAAGGTGCAGTTTGTAGGCGCGAGCAGGGAATAAAAACACTTTGGATCTACCCCCCAGTTAGCCGTGGGGTGCGTTCGGATCTGCCCCCCTGTTAGCCGTGGGGCGCGTTCCAGGACATTCTGAAGTGTCTTTAATTACATTGAAGTGGGCCGGGTAGAAGCTAGTGGGACGCCTAAGGTGGGAACGAGGCAAAAGACACATAGCGGGAGCTGATCAGGGGCACCAGGGAAATCATCTATCTGCCCCCCTAACTGCAGGGGATTAATACATTAATGATGAGAAGTACCGCTGCTGGGTACTTCATGGAAAGAACATATGTTCCACTTACCTACCTGTCTACACACCGGGGCTTGTTTTTCCCTGGAATGGTCCGGAACCGCATCTGAGTTTCATTTTGGGGGGAAATGCAACCTGGGTTCCCTTTTTATGCAAAAGAGATGCTTAAATGGGACAAGCATTTTTAACGCACATTTTGATGGTCATAGTCTAATGTGCGATGTGTCAGTTCCTGCACTTATTTTATGAGTCAAGCGCTGTACACACATACACACACCTGTGTGCGTGAGACAGATTTAGAAACAGCTATCAAGACGTTGGGGCGCAGACCTCTTCCATGATCAACAGCAGGGATGTTTCTAGAAGGTCACAAGAACAGATTCGTTTTGGATGATTGGTGCCTACAGACATGACAGTCAGTATGCAAACAGGCTGAATGACACATTAAACAGCTGCACACAACTGGAATGCAACAATCTGAAGGAGGTTGCTGCAGTGCCAAAGGGGTTCCTTACAGTGACAATATTTAGAATGGGTATTATGTATCTCTATCTGATACAGGATCATTCAAATCATTAAATCAATGCAAATAAATACAGTATGTATAGTCTACGAAGCTTTTGGCATTCCCAGTGAGTAAAGGTCAACGATTTTTTGTGTTGCTCTCACCTGAAAGGAAATGTTTTTTCTTTAAATATGGTTTTATACCTTTATAGTTTTTTACCGCTAAGAATGACCATCAACCGCACATACAATTGTTTCCAAACATTTTTTGTGTCGGTCATTTAGACATCGATCTTAGGGGGGCCATCTTCCTCCATGATTTGTTGTGGCATGAGGGGGTTGAGCGTTTCAATGCATTTCAAATGTTACAGTGGCACTTGTCTGCTTCATGGTATCATATCAGAACTGCCAATAATAACACACCAAGAAACCACCAAGGAGAGAAGGTCTGCGGACAACAGGAGTTCAACAGGAGTTGCGACACAGACCAGTGCCCGGACACCCAGACATGCCCCGGGACACAACCAGCCGCGGAGGCAGCTGTATGGAGGGCTCTGTGGGGGTAGGGGGAAGCTACGAGACACCCCCAGCCTCCAAGCTCCAGAGGCTGATGTGGACCAGACCGGCGAGCGGCGGGCACATGGACGAGGTCCAGCCTGGGATCTACATCGGAGACATGTAAGATGACCCAGGCGCAGAATCACAGGCTAAACTGCAACTGAGACGCTTAGCTGATGGTTTGGTTCAAACTGCTTTGGTGTGTGGTGTTCTGAACCCATTACTTTGGTAACGCCCAGAACCTCACTGACTAAGGCTTGTATATTGCTCCATGTACATTGCACACTGAAAGTCAAGGTAATTATGTGCACCCATCTATGTAAAACCCAGGGGGAATCATCCCCAGTATAAAATAACCTGGCCAATGAGGACATTCGAAAATAGACAATCCATGTGGAGGACGAGTTTGTTTTGCCGCTCACCATGTCTTAAGACATCTGCACAACTTCTACTTCTTAAATCAGATCAACACATCTACCAAACAATGCCTTAAGACAGGTTAACACATCTACAGAACAATGCTTTAAGACAGGTTAACACATCTACCAAACAATGTCTTAAGACAGGTTGACACATCTACAGAACAATGCTTTAAGACAGGTTAACACATCTACCAAACAATGTCTTAAGACAGGTTTTATACATCTACCAAACAACGCCTTAAGACTACTGAGAGTTAAAATAAATGCATCAGGACATCGGAAGATCGACAGGTGATGTCTACCAATGTATATGTTTATAGGTACGCAGCCAAAGATAAGCAATCTCTCCTGGCCCATCGCATCACCCATGTCTTGAATGCAGCGGATGGGAGGTTTAATGTGAACACAGGGGCCGGTTTCTACAGTGACGCTGACATCACATACCACGGAGTGGAAGCGTACGACATGCCCTGCTTCGACCTAAGCCGCTTCTTCTACTCTGCAGCAAAATTCATAAAAAACGCCCTAAGCTCACCTGACGGTAGGCAATCAACCAACCAACATATGAGGTAGTTTGCGCATCAAAGGCTGTCACCCTGAGTGCTTAACAGACTTCCAATCTGATGACCCAGAAGGCATCATTCTCCTTTTTGGCCCTTGCTGTCCTTTTCTCCAAAATAACCTTTGAAAGTACCTTGTTAGCGACGGAATTACATCCCAACATAATTTGTCTGTCGGTTGCAACAACAGCTGTAATCCTCCCTTCCATTCCATTAGCAGTTAAAATGCGAATCATAAAACTGCTAAAACATAATATCTAGCTAATATCAAACCCCGGAGTAATCTCCCCATAAACCAGGGACATTGGACAGGGGAAATTGGTTATGAATGGATTGGCCGGGTAATTTGTAAGCAACACTTTCATTGGACATGGAAATTACACAATTATGTTCAGGGCCTTGTGGTGTAGCTGAGCTGCTTCCACCCCTGTTACATGGAGTGCATCCGGTATCTGACATGGCAGTAATAAGACGACGGTTGTGTCCCAAACGCCCCCCTAGGGCCTATTCCCATTCCCTAGGGGTCCGACTTATGAGTAGTGCACAACGCAGGGAAAAGTCTGCCGTTTAGAACTCGGGGCTGTCTCCCCTCCTCCGGCTGCTGACTGGCTGGCAGACAGGACAGCCGCTCCGGTGTGCAGCCGGGCCCATGGTAATCCCAAACAGAAACACACAGCCCAGAAGACAGTTCAATTAGCCGCTCCCATGGGCCCAGAAGCCACGATAAGGAACCGCGGATTCATGTGCATAGGAACATTTGTTGCAGCACTGCTGAAAGAAAACTTTTCAGAGGTGGGTTATTTAGGAAAGTGCCTTAAGCCAGGGTTTGACACAAAGTACGCGAGATGGAATAAACAACAAGTAATCCGTGAGGTGTTCTGCTAATGTTGTAGTGTTAATGAGACTGCTGTTTCCAAGGGTTTAGAGATTTAAATGAGGTTAAACATCAGTCAGGTAGGGAATTCAATTACTTGTATTTATTTATTACATTCACCTTCTTGTTCGGTCTTCTTTCTCTTCTTCATCTCCTTCTTCTTCATCCTCTTCCTTGTCCCGCCCCTTCCCTGGCAGGAAAGGTATTGGTCCACTGCGTGATGGGTCTGAGTCGTTCTTCCAGTCTGGTCCTCGCTTATCTGATGATTGAGGAGGACCTGACCCTGGTTGATGCCATCCAGGCCGTGTCTGCCAACAGAAACATCTGTCCCAATGCTGGATTCCTCGAGCAGCTCAGAGAACTTGACACAAAACTCCACTGCCAGGCTAAATGAGAATTAGGACACTTTCATGTCAACATTTGTGGGCTCTTAGTTTGTAATACAGATGGCTTAGACTGTTGGTTTGAAAGAGAGCGAGCTGTGCATGTTTTGCTATATACTATGCAGGATGAGGTCTAGAGACACAACAACCCCGTTATAACCACACTGTTAAAACCACATTCAGCAATTATTTCTGACTGTTAAAATGTAAAATAGATGGTTTCACTTGCAAAGAAAAAAACGGACATTGAAGATATTGTAAGTTTAAATCACTAAATGGAAAATAGTTAACCCAGTCTTGGGCCAGTGGGGAAAAAATGTTAAATACCCCAGCTGTAGATTAATAGTTTTTGCATACAAATGTGTGATTAATACATTCTGGTTCATAAAAAAATTGTTTGAGATATATGTTGCTTCCCAAAGACAGAGGACGAACTGTAAGGGAGAAGCTAGTAGAGAACTACCAAGTCCACTCCTGACGCCTCCCCTCAAGGTCTCATCCACAACAACGTCCAATGCTAACGACAACGGTCTGAAAAACATGTCCTTTAATTAGCTTCAATTTGCAGAATCCCATCTGGAGGGGCGCTGTGGCGAAGCCCACCACCACCTGCCGTTGCTACAGGAACAGGCCCTGGCATCCAATGCGGTTCTGTCACTCAAGAGAAATCCAGCCTGGTGCCACCCACTCTGCCAGGACCAAAGACGGTCTCGCCAACGCTGGGTGTCTAAAACAACGGCGGCATCTGGACACATCCAGAACTCCAGACAGGGGAAATGAGTGCTCTCCTGGTATAAATACCCACTGGCATCACAAAATGAGTGCTGTCCTGGTATAAATACCCACTGGCATCACAAAATGAGTGCTGTCCTGGTATAAATACCACTGGCATCACAAAATGAGTGCTGTCCTGGTATAAATACCCACTGGCATCACAAAATGAGTGCTGTCCTGGTATAAATACCCACTGGCATCACAAAATGAGTGCTGTC
>JACXGK010005037.1:0-10239 GCA_016801125.1 Novumbra hubbsi | reverse complement strand
TACTGGCATCACAAAAAGTTGCACTCAAACAACCATAGTGTTATTATAGAGATGGGCCCATTGCAGTAACAGATACTAGCTCTCCAAAGGAGAGATCGAATGTCCTGCTCACTGTCATTATAGAAGCAATTGGTTTGATGACTTCACTGTCAGAATGAAGGATCCCAGAGCATGATGATGTGAAGGAAGCAGAGAGGAGGAGTTGGATGGTGGGATTCTGACACGTGAGGCTTTGTTCAGCTCCCATCCACACAGCATTCGTCATCATTACTCACAGACGTCATCCTCTGACTCGCAACAAGGAGGACGTAAAGATCAGTGAGCAACGTGCAAATCCCCTTCTAACCGAGACCTCAGATACAGCCCCATTTAGGATAGAAAATCATCCGTTCCCATCTTGCCTCACGACACCAACATTTATTTCCATCCCAGAAATACACTTCAAAGGAAAACATTTGTACACAAACAGCCTACAACTTGCTAGGTGCAGTTGACAGAAAGGCACATAATGTCCCATGGCCCCATCTAAAAAGACTGTGAAATGCAAAACTGATAGAATTTAAAGCAATCTTTCTTAAGCTTCAACAGGCGACTGGAGTAGTGTGTACTCTGGAGTTAATACATGATATATCATTGGGTGAATGCAAATGGATGACAAGTGCAGAACAGCTTCAGCCTGCCAGGAGCAAAGATAACAGCTTTCCAGGGTTAGGTGACGGGGTTAGACGGGGTCACATTAGCCCAGGTACTGTTCATGTCTCTTTAGTCTGCATCCTGTTGCCTGAGATTCATGGCAGAGTACAAGGAGTGGAATGATAACTGATATATACTGCCGCGATTATAGTATGTCATCGAACGATAACTTCACAGTGCACAAAGAAGTGCTCGGTCACATAGTGACAAGTGTGTCATTTGAAAGGCAATCTATGATTAAATCAGTTTTTCTTTTAGACAGGCAAGTGTGTCAGCCAGCCTCTACGGGTCGGGGGCTTCTTTCTACCATTGCACAGAACTAAAAATATGATCTCAATCTGATCCCTGTCCTGTCACTGACTCTGTCCAGACTTCATTTCAGGGTCCCAAAATAAAACTTCCAGCTCCATGTGATGGTGTGGGTATGTTATTTATGCACGGCATTTGATTTATATACCTAACTTTTGGAAAATATGGTAACAGGATATACACCTTTAAAAAGGAGTACTGGACTTCACTATTATGGCATGTTTTTCGTAGATCAAAATTCAAACTCTGTTGCCACAAGATAGCAAGGAATTCAAATAGTGCATGAAATTAACAAAAAAACTGCCATAATTACAATGTTGTGTGCTGCGTTGGGTGCAACAGGTCTTAAACAAACATTGTGTGAAAGCTGTCGTCAGAAAACATGGCGTCTTCTAGCTCCAAGATGTCCGAGAACGTAAAGAGGGAGTTTGTTCCTAAGACGAAGCCACTTGTACCTGGGGCAAAATACGTCACACCTGGAACCTATGAGCTGGAGAAGATCCTCCACCGTGACTGTGTGGAGTACACTCACATCAATGAGGTCTGGCCCAACGTTTGGATTGGAGATGAGTAAGTGGGACGTCCTGTGCTCCGTGAGAGATCAGACCCAACACGTAGAACGTGGCAGCACTCACCTGGAGAGCCTGGCAGGCTGGTGGGGCCATCATGCCAACATGTTGCCCAACTCGTAATATATTTAGCTTCTGTTCATGGTGAACATGGGCACCAGCTCCTCTTCCTCTGTGTAGTAATATCAAGTAGTGCACCAACATTACTGTGGTGTAAAATATAGCCGTACGACTGGTACCTTCAAGTGTGCGAGTGCAACTTTTGTGTCGTCGCCCCCCCTCCCTCCTTATTTTGACAGAGCGAGTGCAAGAGACAAACGCGGTCTGCAGAAGCTGGGCGTGACACACGTGTTGAACGCGGCGGAGGGGACGTGGAACAACGTGGACACTGGCGCGGGGTACTACCACGACACGGACCTGGTCTACTATGGGGTCACGGCAGAGGATACTCCAACCTTTGACCTTAGTCGGGACTTTTTCTCTGCAGCTGAATTCATCGAACAAACCCTCAGCTGGCCTGAAAGTGTGTTCCTCATATTTTGAGTGAATTTGTTAAATGTTGGATAAGTTATTTTAATTATAGGCACATGTTAATCATGGAGATATTATGAATGTACATCCTTAAACATTTGGAATGCTTATGTTCACAAACTGTTAATATTTGTGCTTATACAATAATAATTATGCTTCATAATTATTGGAAAATATTTTCCTATTTCAGCTCTACACTCTAAAGAGAATAAAACCAAATACTAAACATACTCTACTATAAATCCAAAACCTCTTGCAGACATGAGCAGGATTTCATCCAGGATTTGACTATTTTGCTGCATCCATGTTGCCCTTTATCTTCATATGCTTTCAATGTCCTAGCGCTGAGAAGCAGCCCCAACGCATGATGGTGCCACCACTATGCTTCACTGTAGTATTCTCAGAATCATGTGCGTATTAGACTTGCTCTGAATTGCACATAGGCAAAAAATTACAGATTTTGCAGAATGTGAAATCCTAGGGTGTGAACACTTTCAAAAAGCATGTCGTCTTTGTAGTTTGCACTAAATTAATATACCACAGCTTTCAGCCAATCACCACGTGGTTTCACACGACCCGGCACAACTTTAACCCAATCAGCGTTGTAATTCCAGATAAGCTCCTGGTTCACTGTGTGATGGGCAGGAGCCGCTCAGCCACCCTGTTCCTGGCCTACCTGATGATCTGCAAGGGCATGACGCTGGTAGCCGCCCTGGACCACGTGAAGAGGCACCGATGCATCAGCCCCAACTGGGGCTTCCTGAAACAGCTGAGAACGTTGGACACCTACCTCTTAAAGCGGAAGGACCAGGAGCACGGGGCAGAGGAGGAAAAACATGACAAATAAAAAGTAAAAATGGAAAACTTGTTTTAATTGCACTGAGGAGACATTTATTTCATTAAAAAAAAAAGAAAAGTGGGTTCCACAAGAAATTAGTCCGCCCGATTCCACACAACTAAGTGTGTGTGACAACGCTGTAAAATGGAGAGGACACGAAGTTGGACCTTGCCAATGGGTATTTTAAACTTTCAAACACTCTCTTCATCTTAAATGAAAAGAGTAGAATGAAAAGAGTAGTTGCAAGTCAAAAAAGTTGAATCATGGGCGTGGTCAATCGTCATTTATTTTATGCTAAAATGTACAGCTTTTTTAAGTGACTGACAAAAGGAGAAACGTCATAAATACAGGACTGTCATACTGTCCGATTGTGCACATAGCCAGCTTTCCCATTTTAACTGTCCCTCACCAGCCATACTGTACAGGTACAAAGGCTAAAAAAGAGCAATATAAACAAGAACACAAGTTGCTTTTTACATGCAATCCTTTAGCTTAGTTTGGTCTATTCACATCCTCTATTCTTCTAAACTTTTTGTAAAATATAAATTCAACATTTTATAAAGATATAAAACAAATCTACAGATGGAATGAAAATGTAACTTTTTAAAGGCATTATGAAAAATATCAACTTTGGACTACATGTATACTTCATTATTCATAATAATAATCATTATAATCATTTAGTTGTTGTGTTTCTTTTATTCTGCCAAATTGCTGGACATGGGTACACCTCTTTGAAATGTTTTAGAATCATTCAGGGTACAAACACTGAGATATGCTCCGTTCTTGACAGAAATCAGTCTTCTGCTTTATAAAACAGAAAGCTGCCTCGAGGAAATCTGTTACAAAAGACTTGAGAATTATACATATATACTGTAGCAATAAAACCTCTGAAACATATAGGAGAACATGACTAAAGAAGTTTACACTTGCTTTTTACATTATTATTATTAGAATTAACAAAATATAGTTTCATCTCTCTCCCCTGTACTGTAAAGGGGGAATCTAATAAAGGCCAAAATATCTTTAGAATGTCTATTAAAGCACAACACTTGGACAGTATAACTCAATGCACTGTTACTAACGGAGACCAGAGACCTAAGCATGCTAATTGTCACTTTACAAAATAAGTACAATAATTTAAATATACAAAGGCATGAGTATAGTACAAACTAAATGTCAGCACTGTTAGACAGGTAAACTGAACAGGTTCTAGGAACATCCGCTTGGTTAAGTCCATTTGTAGCAGGCACATTAGATGGCTTAGTTTGAGGCTGCTACAGAACTGCACTCCACCGCCCCTCCATTCCTCTCTCTCTCACCCTCGTGATGACCCCGCCCATCCACCCATGGCCCCACCCACCCACGACCCCGCCCATCCACCCATGACCCCACCCACCCTAATACTAATTAAATAGAATCTTTATGACGTAAGGCTTCCCGTCAGTTAGGAACAAAAATACTTTTACATAGATAGTAGCTTTTTGTAGAAAGTCTGCTTGTCCATTTGCATTCTCTCCAAGTGCTGGTTTTAAAATAACTACAAACAAACAAAATAAAAAGACAAACGTTATTTGAACAACAAAAACAAAACAGAAACGAAAGGCCAAATGTCTGCATCTCGGATTAATAGCACTAAACTCCCCCCACCCCCCGGTCAGACCGTTGACGTGGTTACAGTCTTCAGACCGTTGGCGTGGTTACAGTCAGCGTCTGAGGAACGGCCCCTTGAGCGTCTGCTTGGACATGTGTCCGCTGTTGGTCATGTAGCCGTGGCGACCGGCCGGAGAATACATCATGTTGCCATGCGTCCCGGTCTGCATGGCCTGCTGGGGGTATGGCTGCGCTCCCATCATGCCCATCTGCATAGAGGCGTACTGGGCGCCGGGCGACTGATTTATGTAGGCGGCCATCTGATGGCTCGCCATCTGGTTGCCGTGGTAACCGCTGCTGGCCATCATGGCCGCGCCCTGTGAGGTGACACGGTAGCCGTTCATGGCGTGATTGATGGCGGACGCCGGCATGTTCATGGAGTTGACGCTGACGGCGTGGTTGTAGGGGTTGCCCGGCGCGGGCATGATGTTCACCGCACCCATGCCCCGCGGCATGGCCGAGAGCATCCGCGACGAAGGGGCCTGCATGGCCACGGTCTGGGGGGCCCCGCGGGCGTGGCTGTACATTTGCTGCTGGTGGTGGGGGTGTGAGGCGAGGCTGGGGGCCGCTGACTTGGAACGCATGGAGATGTGTGTGGGGCCCTTGGGGCCCCCGGAGATCATCTGAGCCTGCAAGGTCCTCTGCGAGGGGGGGATGTTAGTGAGGCCCATGGCGTTGTGCTGCAGCATCATCTGAGGGGAGTTGAGGTGGGAGGAGGCCGGAGGCGGGGTCATAGTGGCCTGTACCTGGGGGGCCCCGTGGTGAGGGGGGCCCCCGTGGGAGTGGGCGGAGTGAGAAGGGTGTGACAGAGACACCAGGCCTGAGTGCTGGGGGTGTGACGACAGGGAGCCACTGTTTGGATAGGATGAAACGGTGTGGGCGTGGCTGTGGGCGTGGCTGTGGGCGTGGCTGAACTGCAGGGTGTTTGTCAGCTGCTGCAGCTTGGCCAGGCTGAAATTGGCTGTGGGCTGGGAGTAGTGGCCCCCGCTGTAACCGCCCATGCCAGGCCCCCCGTCATAGATGCTGCCCAGGCTGGGGCTGGCCACCTCGGGAATGTCGGCGAGCTGCATGGGCGCGGCGAAGTTGGCGAGCATGCCGCACTGGGACAGCGCCTGCTGCTGGGCGTGGCCGTGCTGGGCGAGCTGCCCGTGCTGGGCGTGGTGAGTGTGGTGGGCGGAGTGTGGGTGGGCGTGGTGCTGCTGCTGCGATGGCGGGCCGTGCTGAATGTGCGGGGCGGCGTGCGGCTGGGAGTGCTGGCCGTGGGGGGCGACGGGGTGCCGGGCGTGGCCGTGGGGGTTGTGGGCAACGGCGAGGCCGTGCTGAACCCTCTGGCTGCTGCTCGCCGGCCGCTCCGCCCCCACGCAGCCCTGCGGCGACTTGACGTTGCAGTGCTGCGGGGAACTCAGGCTGTTCTGCGGCATCATGCCACAGCCCCCGGGGTTCACGGCGCAGCTGCTCTGGGCCAGGCCGCTGGGGGGGAGCGGGCCGTAGGAGCAGCTGTTCTGGGAGGGGCCCCCGGGTCCGACTGGCCCTCCAGCCCCACCGCAGATGCTGCCGCCCAGCGTGGAGTCGTAGGAGCTGGGGTTCTCGTAGTTCTCTGTCGTGCTCTCGATGGAGCCCAGGTCGCTGAAGCCGCTGTCCACCACCTGCTGGGAGGAGTGGTCGGACACAGACGGCACGTCCATCATGGGGCTGGTCTCCATGTTGTGGAGGGAGGACGGGAGGGAAATGGAGGCTCCCCCGCCGGAGCCCTGATCGGGGCTGATCTGGGCGTAGCCGCTGCCCCCACCACCCACGTTGCCGGCGCCCCCCTCCAGGACGGACAGGGACGGGCTGCCCACGGAGCGCACCGACTGGCTGGGGTGGGAGTGGGCCGAGGACAGGGGGCTGCTGTGGTCCGACCGCGGGCACCCTTCGTCCAGGGAGGTCAGGGCGTGCGGCGGGCTCTGGAGGGCCACCTGGTGTCTGTAAGCTTGCAGGCTCTGGCACGCCTCCTGAGGTTCCGGCTCCACGCAGTCCTGGTGGAACAAGGAGCTGCAGCCGCCCCTCGGCGTCTCCGGGTCACGCTCAGTCTCCTGGGTGAGGCTCTGCACCGCTTGGGCCGTCTCCTGGTCCACCTCACGACACACCGAGGGATCAGGAGCCTCCTCCTCTTCATCCTCCTCCTCCCTCAGCATGGCATCAGGGATCAGCGCTCCAAGCCGGTCCCCGTCCTCCTGCTGGGCCTGACCGCTGCTCCCCTCCGAGTCGGAGTCAGAGTCAACGAGTTGGACTGAGGGTACCGGTCCGGGGGTCCGTCCCTGTTCCTGGAGACTGTCTCTTCTCTCTAGTCCAATCCTGGTATCCTCCTGGTTCCTATTGGCTGTCCCGACAGGCTCCTCCTCCGGTCGTGGACGATCCTTATCATCTTGGTGGTTGGGATGCAAAAAAGCCAGAGTGTCGTAGGACTCGTCCCTAGGCTCGTTACAAGGCTCACCCACCGCCGTTGACGCAATGTGACTCTCGTCTTCATCATCAGCATCCAGGTGAGTGGCCTCTTCATCGTCTTCCTCGTTCTCGGCTGACCGTTCGGTGCTGTGTTGTAACTCTTTAGACAAAGGAGGGGATGGAGAAGGGGTGTCCTCCAGGTCCTCCTCCACTGGCTCTGGGGCCTCCTGGCTGTCGTCGCCACGACTAGGGGAGCCAGCAGGAGAACAGACAGTTGAGCAGACAGGGGAGCTTGCTGGGGAGACCATTGGGGAGGCTAGAGGAGAACAGGCTAGAGGAGATGAGGCTAGAGGGGAGCAGGCTAGAGGAGAAGACAACAGGGAACCCTCAGGGGAGCTCAGTTTACTGCCATTAGCTGTTTCCATGGGAATGTGGAACTCTGAAGTTGGCCGTTTGTCCATCACCGTGACCCGACTGGACAAGTCCCTGCCGGGCTGGAACCCTTCCTCTGTAATGGCCGAGGCCTGGTCCCCTGGCTCCTCCTTGGGCTCTGCGGCCTGGATGTGATGCTCTTCGGCCTGGATGTGATGCTCTTCGGCTTCCAGAGGCGTCTCGGGGGGAGTGTATAGGTTAAGCTTGAAGCCCATCTTTCTTTCCTTCTTCAGGCGCCATTTTGGAGGACCTCGCTTCACTCCTTTGGGCCAGCCCTTCTTCCGTTTCATCAGTCGAGGCCTGCCTGGTTTCTTAGCCACCAAACCGCCTTCTAGGAAGGTCAAAGACAAAATATCATCAGTGATCTGAGACAATTGGTGTGTCGTCATTTTCACATGAAGTATTTCTGACTCATTTAAAATAACATGTGAATCATGGGGTGGGTGCGGTTACCTTCTTTCCACTGCTGACAGTCTCGATTTGTGTTCTTCTCCAACCGTGGACGACCTCTGCGTCTCTTCACTGGTATCCTCAGGACCTCCTCCCGCTGCTCCAGCTCTCCCACCCTGCAGGTGCGTTCCAACAGCGGCATGGGTCTCTCCACCTCAGAATGGTCGAACGGCTCGTCCAGAACCTCGGTGGTCTCTGATATGGTCTCTGTGGTGACACTGCTGTTTATCCTTTTCCTCTTGCGACCTCTTTTCAGAACCACGGCTCGATCCGCTTTCTCTCTCTGGAACATAAACAAACACAGGCAAACCGTTTCTCTCCGAATCCAGACACTAAACATTCCTTTTATTCCACACAACTCTCCCCGAGACAAAACATGACACAAGACCGACGTTATGAATGTAAAAGCTCAAACCGAGCAAGTGAGCCTTGACTGTTGAGCAGATCCTTTCTACAGATGGGGGCTGCTTTGGTCAGAGAACCGCACAACAAGACAGGCATAGTAAACTCCCACCATATTCTACTCCAATATGTTACAGTGTACAGATTGAACAGATAAGTCATGTGTCCTATGCAGTAGTGATTATACCCACAGACGACTATGAAACCGATTCTGTGACAAACTTACTAATTAACTGCAGCAATCATTAGCGGGCTTATCTGCTAATCCATTTTACTTTGAAATAGATCACCCTCCTAAAATATAACCAGTTGTATTAACAGTTTTACCACAAGGAGGCAGTCACCTACAGGCAAGACAACCCAGCGGTTGAAGCGACATGGAGAGGTTTAAATTAGCCGAGACCACTGAGGGCTTAGACCGCCTGCTGCCCAACTGTCTCCACAGGAAAACAGAAATCAAAACCATTCATTATCTGTGCTGTAAAGGACCCAGAGAACCTTTCATTGGAGTCAAGAACATTTACCACATCCCTCCATCTTACCCTGCTCAAACGGCGAAGAGAAATGAATTTGTGAACAGCCAATCCCAACCTCCGACAGAGATCACCTGACCCAGATGCCTACACTCACCTGTCTCTTGACTCCGAGCGTGGCGTGGGCTTTCGTCAGCACGGGCGGGGACCCATCAGAGTCTTCGTCTTCCTCGCTACGTTCATCTGAGTCACGGAACCCGCGGTCCCTGGAGGTGGGGGGGCAGGGCTGGCAGGTCCGGTGGGGGTTCTTACCGTACACCTTAGTGGGGGGTCGAGGGTGGAGTCGGCTATTTATCAGGCAGGACACTTCACCTTCCTCCTCCCAGCATCTACTAGCCTGCTCCTTCAGCCGCTCAGCCTTGAATGAAACAGTCAGACAAATAATAATAAACAGGCAGACCAGCAGCTCCACTTCCTACTGAGTAGGGGAATAAGGAAGCACGGAAGCACAGACACACAGACACCCACAATACGAATTAACATCATCACAAATGAATCACCACAGGTTGTCATGATAACCAGACTAGGCTGCCTCTTCATGATGATTGGATGTTTATGAGTGTGTTTGGGGTGGGTGTGTGTATGCACATTCGCTGCAAAGCAATTCCATGAGATGGCATTTCAGGGAATATTTAGAGATCTTAATAACGTGGTGAAATGATTTGACAGGTATCGTCCTCCTATTAACAACCTGATCATTTAAATCCATTCACACAACACTTATCACACAGCAAGAGAAAGACCTGAGCCCAGAGACCATGAATCCCAGCAGGTTTTGGCTCCAGCTCAACCCCAACACACACAACTAACCCAATCACGGCCCAGATTCAAGAGAACAAACACATCACCCACAGTTCCACCGTGTTGTGATGGGACAACATACCACCCTCCCCATATCAGTCCTGGACCGGAGTTCCAAGAACTCACAGAACCAAATGAAATACCTGGAACCCCAAACCTACATCCATCTCCGCCTCCCTCTCCTCATCAGACAGGACGGCGTTGAGGGCCACTGCCTGAGTCCAGCGAAGGGAGTCGGGGTCCACCTGGTTTAGCCGGGGGTTGGTGAGTAGCCTCTCCATGTGTTTCTGGATCAGCCTCTCTCTTCGGATGATCACAAATCTACAGAGGCAGAATCAGAAACCAGAGACCCAACGGAGCCTTGAACAACGTGAAGGACATAAATCGACCCTACTTCATTTAAAAGTACATGTACATAAGCAGTAGTCAAACAGTACTATCCAAGTGCTTTTATAATAGCTTTATAATAGCATAAGAAGAGCTGCAGTATTGGAATACATGTGTGCTAATAAACAGTGTTGTGTAATAAAGCTCCAGTGAAGGACTCTGGGGGCGGGGCCGTGGCGACCGGGGGCGGGGCCGTGTTGACCAGGGGCGGGGC
>JACXGK010005036.1:6316-35123 GCA_016801125.1 Novumbra hubbsi | reverse complement strand
CATGACCGTGAGTTCAGTCTGTGGCAGGGAGTACATGACCGTGAGTTCAAATGTTGGTCCCCTCTAATTGGTGACTTGTAGTGAGTTTGTTTCATTTACATTTTTCTGACAGCTCAGGATGGAACTGTGAGTATCCTAGTAGGCCAAGTTACTGATGATAGCTACCACAGACTGCCACAGCTACAAGTGTCGCAGACTAATATCAAGCCGTATTTGAGTGATTGTAAGTTACCTGCAAATGTGCTCCAAGTTGTGATTGTTATTTCCTGTGAGCACTATTAACTATATGTGCTTTTACTGAGTTCAGCCTAACCCCCACCGCTCTCAACGCATGAAACAATAAAGTGTCACGGGAGCGTATTTCTATGAATTTGTAATGGGCCATAAAAAGAGGAAGTTCACCTAAGGCTTTTAATAGCATAATCATGGTGACTAAGACCGTAAATGTGTTTGTGTGTGCGTGCGTGTGTGTGCGTGTGTGTGTGTGTGCGTGTGCGTGTGTGTGTAAACGCTCGTAGGCCACTATCAGTTTTCTTCGCATGGTTCTAAGTGAGAACCACCTAGCTGGAAATGCATGGATATCCTTACTTTCAAAAGATTAAGGTTGGGTTTTGTCTCTCAAAGTCAATTCAGTCAAATATTTAAATATTAAGCTGGTATATTTCTCATGTGTACACATGCACTTTAAAACCTGACTGTACTATAGATAATGTCTGTTGAGGTACCTGTGAATGACGTACGAAAGTCCACCTATATGTCCTCAGCATTTCAACTTGAGATACTGTATAGTCCTAATGTAAAACCCAGTCTTGTTACGCCTTCTCATATCCTTCTATTGGTTTGGGAGGGGGGGGGGGGGTGGACGCCCTTTAAGTTAGGCCAGTGTAAAGGTTAACCCCCACCCTCAAAAACACACAGTCTTGGTCTCCCTTTCATCTTTTCTCGCTGTCTCCATAACTTCACTCTGTGTGGAGAAAACTACCTTCTGATTCCGCTAATTCAATTTGATAGAAAAACAAATCCCTGAAGGAGAGGGAGAGGAGGAATATGTGGGATTTGAAGGGATGTAGATGTTACAAAGAGCCACAGGGTGGGCTGTGTGGGGGGGGGGGCGCAGAGGGGCAGGGAGGAAGGGAGCTGTAGTGGGGGGAGGCAGCGAGGAGAGGGGTGGGGGACATGAAAGGTTGAAGACTCATAAAGCTTTCAGAAGTCTGATGAAGATGACCACCATGTTCCCTCTGCTCCTCGTCTAAGGACATCTTCCCTCTTCATCTGTCTTGATGTGGCTGTGTTTTACGGTGACCTCGGTGGCAAAGGTAATATCATCCATAAATACATGATCATTGTTCAGGCTGTCCGGAACACCTTTGTGTAACTGCATTTGATCCTGATTCTTCTTATATTATTCTGCCCATATTGTCAAATTATTTTCTTCCCAGTCAATTTCCTGAAATCCAATTCATGATTATGGCCTCGCCTCATTGCAGCGACATCCTCAGGTAGATCTGAAGCTGGTGTTGGGTCCTTTGACGCTTCTCGCCAAGCTGTTGTACATCTTATCAGTAGGTAAGTGCTTACCAACACCTTTGGAAGATAGCGCATGGATTTGAACTCCTGCCGTCAGTGGCGCTGATGTCCAGCAGTACTACGCTGCATATTTTCCTGTTATTCTTTATTTGGCCTTATAATGTCCTCACATTTTCTTTACATAATATATATACTCTCACATAAAATGTACTATGTACATCCTTTCGGGTTTGAAAAGTACAGTGCCTCTCAAAAGTATGGACACCCCTTGGACTCTTCAAGTGGTTCAAAATGTATTACAAAATAAAAAACAAAAAAAACGTTGTCTCATTGGACTCTCGTCAAGTTTGATTGGAGTTATTTTGTGTCTGCCATTCTCCCATGAAGCACCTGGGCTGTTGTTGCTGTATGCACAGTGTCTCCCATCTCAGCCGTGAGAGACCGTATCTAATTTAGAGTTCCCTTTGGTGGTCATCCTGACTAGAGAACTTGGATACTCTGATGTTTTTAAAGATGCCCTTGTCTAGACCGTTTCACTGTTGCCATATACTCTCCATTTATTGATAGTGAACTTTACTGGGCCCCTGAGGGTTGATATTGGCCATCAGGTTGGTGCATTGGAAATGTTATTTTATGCTGCCCCATGATTTGTCATTTTAATGTATTCAACCTGAAATAATTTCTCACCTTTGTCAACTGTACAGAAGTGGACCCCATTCAACTAATAACTGCTTGACTAAAGACAATTGGTTGCACCCCGGCACACTCAGGTTGGCTTGGAAAAGAGTGTATAAAAAAAAGTGTTTTGTGTTTTATGTTTGTAAATATTTTACAACAATTTGCAGACTTTATTTTTCACTTTACATTTTTGTGTTGTTTTGTGGCAGAAGCTCCTAATTAAATCCATCATGATTTCATGTTGTCACTCGTGGAAAATGTGGAAAGGTCCAAGGGATGTGAATTCTTTTTATAGGCTTTGTAGAAAGGAGACAATACACTTGAAGGGAAACTGTGGGATTCCACTAGATCAAACTGAGTCTAAAGCCTGCTTCCATTGCTCATTTTCCTTCATGAAGCTGGACCAAAACATTGCTCCCTTTACTCAATGAAGCTGGACCGGAACATTGCTCCTCCTCCTTCATGTAGCTGGACCAGACCATAGCTTCTTTCACTCTATGAAGCTGGACCAGAACATTGCTCCTTTCACTCTATGTAGCTGAATCAGAACATTGCTCCTCTTTCTCTATAGAGCTGGTCCTGAACATTGCTCTTCTTCCTCAACGACGCTGAACCAGAACATAGCTCCCCATCCTCAACGACGCTGAACCAGAACATAGCTCCCCATCCTCAACGACGCTGGACCAGAGCAGCTGTCTCCGTTTCTATGGTCTCTCAGACGTTGGCAGACTGCTCTATAATTCTTGGGAGGACTCCTTCCTTCTGGAGGGCCTCATGGAGGAGGGCTGGAGCTCTCAGGCTCTGGGAACACTGCCAGATGGAACATTACAGCAGAGAGCCCCAGTGGAGGTCCGGCCATGCCCGGAGCAGAGCCCAGAGCAGGGCCCAGAGCAGGGCCCAGAGCAGAGCCCAGAGCCGGGCCCAGAATTCAAACTGGGCTGCTGACAAGTCTGGCAGCACAACACATTGTTACACTCTTGTCACTGGAAATGACCGTGGTTTGGCACTGGATGTGTTCTTTGTAATACAAGCACTTTCATTACTAGGGACTAAATTCTAAATATTATACAAACCAAATCTATGTGCTGCAAACTGGTATGGTATTATCTCAATAAATTAAATAGACAGGATAGACATGGTGTGACTAGGGTCAGTTTGGCTGCTTAGACAGAGATTTAGAAAAAGTCCATAAATTATAATCATTAACACTGAAAATGTATTAATTGAGCATTTTAGAAACTATCAAAGACCAATGCCATTAATGTGTCGTTATTCTAAAGGTTTGCATTAGGATTCGGAGATGGAAATAGAAAATATTGAATATTTTTCAGTTGGAGGTGATGATTACAAAAATAAGATTTGTATGTTTACATTTTGAAGTTCTCATTCATATGCTTGGGCTCTATCTGTATTTGTGTGTTAGTGTGTGTATATGTGTAAGTGAGGGCAGGTTTTTCCCTGATTATTGGCAAACATTTCTCAAAAGTGTTCTAAACTAGGCAAATGTGATTAATGGGAACAACTCTCCCTGATTTTAAAAAGGGATATTTTTGGCCAGAGTGTAAGGTTTATGTTAAACATTACAATTGGCTATATTCTGGGATATGCTGAAAGATATTTAAAATTCTCATTATTTAGGGGAATAAGTTGTGTGTGTGTTTTTGACTTAGCTATGTAAAAAGGGTTCCTGTACTAATTTGTTTTTAAGCCTTTATTGTTATGTTTAATTGTTAGGTTTAGACAAAACTAGAGTTCGGGATACGCATTATTGATTTTGTATTAGACATTAGGGTTAGGTTATGTTTAGACATAAATATAAGGGTATTGAGGTTAAGTTTAGGGGTTGTGGTAAGAGATATGATTAGTAAAAGTATCACTTTAAAGGACAATAAACGATGGTGTCCCCATTTAGAAAGCTATGTAAACAGAAGGGTGTATGTGTGTGTGTCTGCGTGTGGTGTTTGTGTGTGACTATGCGTTTCTGACTTATCTATATAATGGATATGAATATGTAACCAAACAGTGGTTAAATCTGACGAATTTGACCAATTGAGGTGTTTTCCCAGTTTAGGTGCTAGGTTAAGATAAATGCTACAATTTGGGTTAGGGTAAGAATTAGGCTAATGCATTATCGGTCATGCAACAGAGCTAAATTAAGGTAGAGCATAAATGCAGGGCTATTTAGGTTAAGGTTAGGTTTAGGGTTAAGATTAGGAATAGGATTAGTAAATGGGATTTTTAATAGAACAACATTTTGGCATCCATACACAAGCACTGTAAACACCCAAAAAACAATATTGATTGCCCTTTGAGAATTAAACTCAACATTTCTTAGATGACATATGCTGTTGGTAAGCAGCATTATATCTAAAGACCTAAAGGAAGTTCGGTAAAGAGTCAAAAGACGTACTCCTTCAAATTAATCTCCCCTCAAAAGAAAAGGCTTTCCACAGACCCACTTACTAGCACGTGGGTGGGGGGTGGATTGCGTGGGTGTACACAGTGTAAGTCATATGATCCTGGTTAGCTGCTGAGATGTGTAAAAACGGGGCTGTGTTAAACCCCGTCTTTGGCCCATGTTAAACATGACAAACCGATGCTGACAGAACGACCACAGCCACTTGGTGAGGTCGTTCTCCGGGCCTCCTTCAGACTAGGGTGTCGCCACTCCTGTTGGACGCCATCGGGGCCAGGATCCGTATGTCTGTGGTTGGGCGTGAGCTTTCTAGATGATGACCACCTCGCGGTCATCAGCTTCCGGCTCCGCTGGGGGTTTCAGTGGGGGGAGAAGCAGAGAGAGCGGGGAGGCGGGACAGGAGGCGTCGATGAACAGAAAGAGGGCAGAGGACATGGGGGAGGAGGAGGGGTGTTTCCTGCAGTCCTCAGCTGCAAGAACATCTGTGTGCGAGGGTCCAAACAGCCCCCCACGTGTTTGCTTACGGGTCGCCTGATTGCCTTTCCTTCCTCTTTTCTCTCTTGCTAAAGACCCGCTGTCATTCCTTTTCCGTCCAATCAATGCGCGGCATACCCACAGAGGGCATTCTAGGAGAGGGCCACGGGAGAATATGAACCGAGGCATTTTTATTTATGCGTTCGCGTTGGGTGTATGTGTGGGTGTGTGTGACGTGGAAGCCCTGTGCTCACCCTGGTTTTGGAGCCTGCTGTCTGGGTCACAGTGGTGCACCCTGGGGCCTGAGCTCCACAAAGAGGCCTTCTATAAACAGCAGCGCATCGCTCAAGGGAGGGGCACGACAAAACCATTAACGCGCTTTGTGGATCATGAAGCAGGCGTCGTTACATCTGATATCACTTAGAAGCCCAGCAGAAATCCAGAACTCTCCACTGACACTGGACATGTAACGTTTGACACTCCCGCAGAACGTAAGGTGAATCGTAAGCAACCAAGGCGGGGAGAGAGAAAGACTCTGGGTCACGTTACTTAGTATTAAAACTTTATTTCCTTTATTTTGTGAGATGGAAAAATGATATAAACATACAGCTCAGGAACAATGTCTGGTTTAAGATAGGTCAGTGTTTTTTTCTTTACATAATAACAATGAAATTATAATAATAACAAATAATAACAATATCCATGTGTTCTGAAGAAAGCAAGAAAAAAGTGAAAATAAATTATCATAATAATTATAACATCAATTATAACAACAATAATAACAAGGCAATTAAACGTTCTGTTTTGCTTGCTTCTGTTTTTTTCCAAAAAGTCTTTAAAAAACAGGGGACCAGTCGGATGCATGGTGTGTCCCAGCATTGGAGGGTTGAGTGTTGAGTGAGTGTGTGTTTGTGTGCGTGTGTGTGTGTGGGGAGGCTGGTTTCCGAAAGTCTCTCATACCCACGGTGTCAGAAGTCTCAAAAGCTTGGGAGGTTATAATGAAATACGGTGGCAGGGGCAGGGGGGGGTACCAAAGTGACTCAGTAAAAAAGGCAAAAGGACCACGAATTGTCCCAATTCGCTCCCACAAGGAGGCGAGTCAACCCACCCACGCTCCCCCGTCGGGTCGTCTCCCCTCCCGCCGTTCTCTCCATGAGGGACCACACCGTGTCCCGGGTGAGGCGGTGCTGGTGCGGGGGGGACCGCGATGCACCGGACGGGGCTTCAGTGCTCCGCCCAGGCCGGGGAGCGTCCGGAGTGGTGGTGGGGGTGGCCGAAGGAGGGGTGGATGGGCGTGGGCGTGGGCAGCATGTGTCCGGAGTGGCTGAAGGGGGGCAGGTGACCCATGTGGGCCATGTGTCCCACCAGGCCGGGCCCGCCGCCGAAGGGGGAGGACTTGTCGTGCATGCACTTGGACAGCTCGTCGTAGCCGTCGCCGGAGCGCTTGCCCCTCTTGGACTTGCTGGACATTTTGCGGTTCCGCGTCTGGATGCCTTCCTTCTTCATGGTCATTGGCCTGTTGACCTGGGCAGGGAGGAGGGTGGAGGGACGTTAGCCAAGGACAAGGCAGACATGCCCTGAGTAACGGAATGACTGCATTTGTAGGTAGGCTTTACAAATGGTCTGAATTAATGCTGATCCGCCATGGCAACGATTAGGTATTTGATTACAATATTCATCCTGGACTCTTTAATTCTGAAATGTGAAAGCCCCTTTAAAAGTGGTCATTTAGTGACTTTATTGTATTTCTTTTTTTAAAGCAGGCCGACCTAAGACAATTCTGTGTGAATTTGACAGTTGGAGAAAGCTATTGGGTTGATTGAATTTAGCTACAGTTGATATAATGTCTAACGTATTGACGTTTATTGAGAACATTTATTATAATTAATAACAGATAACTTAGAAAAATGTTAACCAAAAAACTACATGTGAAAACGTTGCTTTCTTAATTAACATGAAGAAGAAAGCCAACGTCCCAAGAATGTTTAGCAACAGATTTAACATGCATTGGATTATCAAGCCACATTAAAAGGCATGAGCTTTCATGTGCTTTTGTCTTATTCAAAATCAAATAGAAACCTCTCACTGAACATGAATACAAGAGGACTGGAAACCACGCTGAACCTGAAAGGGCTACTCGCAGACCGGTTCACATCAATGCAACTGACGCTGTTACCCTGAATGACAGTCCCACCTCTCAGCCCCTCCTGGGAGTAACACCCCCATTGAGACAAAGATGGATTAATAAAAAGGAAAAAACGAGCGGCGGGTTCTGCTTGACAGGGTAAGCAGGTTTTGCGTCCCTGGTCTCTCTTTTCCTCTCCCCAAGCGCCTAAATCGATAAAAGCTGTCCGCCCACCAGCTCGTTCCGCAGTTTATGTAAGTGGTTAGGCTACTTACGTTGTGCAGTTTGTAGTAGAGCCCGCAGGCGTTGCACACCGGGTCGCCATTGCCGTTACGTCTCCAAAGGGTGGTGGTGGTGGTCTGACAGTTAGCGCAGCAGGTGCCAGCTCGCCTCGCAGCGGACTGAGGGGAAAGAAACACAAATCACATAAATACATAATTAATAAATCAATTTAAATGTTGGATGATTTGATGATTGGATTAGGCAGCAGAGGTCAAATATGAAAGTGAGCATTACGACATATGATTATTGAAATGAACTACCCGTGTCCGTGTAAACGTAGCCAAAGGCATAACAGGCCTATACATTTCAAATGTTCATTCGGAATTTACCCTAGGACATTTCCAACCGAAAAACAGCCGTTGTGCAGACTAGTATAGTATTACCTAATGATCCGTCTGACATTCCCTTATAAACCGATATGCCTACCAAATGTTTTACATTTGCATTACAAACGATCTTATCCAGCGCGACTGCTAATACAAATATATTCTAATATAGCTAGATAGAAAAACAATGCAACTCAGTAGTAGGCTATGTACATCATCACGCACTTATCAGTCAAATAAAGCACTCGACGGTTATTGACTCGTAGACTGTAGGGATAACTAATAGAAATAATGATAATAATGATTTTGTTGTGTGGGCTGTTCTCGAACCGACCTCCACTCAGGGCTACATCCACAAATAACATCAAAGCCGGCGCCTTTTAGACTCGTGAAATTACTTATGAAGTCACCTCTGTATTTATTTAATTAAATTTATTCTGTGATTTAGGCTATATAGAAGCTTAATTAAATTTTCTAATTTGTGCAATGCTGCAAAAGCTGTTTCTCCGAAATGCAATATTTCTATCGTGTATAATTTCGCCTTCTGCTGTCATATTTCATTTAATAAAGAAATTAGATAAGGCATATTAACAACGCATGCCGTCTCTTTGCATGGTTCTTCCTAGATCCACATAATCAAACGACTCGGACTAAATGACTTTACGAGGGCATTGTTTGCCGTTCACTTTATTTTCAACGGAGATCAAATCTTCACATAAGAAACATTTAGGATGACAATACAAGAACCCTAAAGCCATTTATGCTGCATGTTTTTCCTTTACAAAAATTAATAAAAGGGTTTGTCAGTTCGTGCAAAACATACAAAATGAAAGACATTAACGATTGCCGATGGAATTTAAAAAGATTTAATAATATCACTACACAACCGAAAAGGCATCGCATTCCGATGCATAAAGTTCGTGCCACTGCCAACGGAGTATGACAAATAAGAGACCGAGAGCATAAATCCATTTATTTTCCAATCCCAACCACCACCATCCCGCCCCTCACGTTCGCTCCCTCTCTCTCTCCACACTTAACTGGGTCCTACAGTGTTGTGATAATCGCTTTACAGTATGTCAAAGTCTGGCCTGTCGGGGACATAGAAAATGCAGCGGGGTTTGTTGAAGGCGGAAACACCCGGGAGCCTGGCTTCCTTATCGGGCCCGGGCAGATATCCGGATAGGAAACAACTGGATGCCCTTTGAACAGAACTCTGAAAACACTTGAGCCGAAAATGCAAAGCTGCGGCCACAGACCGACCCGTGGAAAACGTAATGGACTTCTCGTCGGGAGAAAGAAGCAGAGGCGCGCGGCCAAGGAAAAATGCCTAGGGTTTAGGCTTATTTACACCAAGCAGCGCTAAAATGACTTACTTGTCCCGCTTATAGGCTCACATACTTGTACAGATAGTGCCGATTATACAACGTATAGTGAGTTACAAAATATATATGAAAGACGTTATTAAAAAGATATATTCCCACCCTACAGTATCCTATTCACAACTCAGTCCGAGATTCCATGACATTTCTCTAAACGGAAAATAGCACAGAGTAAAAAATTAAACTCAAGACAACCATTGCAATTCGTTTAATTATTATTGCTGTTAAATTGGCCACTTGTGAATGATATCACTAATTTACTTTGAAATACAGGAGTGACTTACAGTAAAATAGGCCTACCACTGCCTCTACACTCATATGACTGGATGATAACACTTGTATGAGTAACCATTTCATTAGATATTAAACTATAAGGTGTTGATTGAAATTTATTATTTATGTGGATTTAATTCTGAGACAAAACATGTGAGCCGCGTAAAATGTTTATAGGCTATTAAAACGTTGCAACCGTTAGTTTTAAAATAAAGGGAAATATCTGAAAAAATCTTGCTAATTAATTTAGCTTAGATATGTATATTTACATCAAGTAGCCGACATAGAAGTGTGTAAATGTCTGGAACAACACAGACGTTAGCAGTGGTATGAGCCTCATATGCATCTGAGTTTAAACAGCTTCTCACAATTAGCCTCATGGAAAGGTTGAATATGTTATAAGTTTGAAACTTTGAAGACTGACCATGAAAAACCATTAGGCCAGAGTTCCGAATATCGTTTTTGAAAACATCTTCTAAACAACAAGGAACATGTACATATAGTGAAAACGTACTTGTACTAACAACTAATCATGGTTAATAATATTAAAAATAAAACAAAATAAAACCTTGGGAAGTTGAAAGGGGGTGTGAGGTTGTTGTGTTAAAGGGTCAGTCAAGTCACAAATTTCTGTCATGAAATGTAAAACTTACATGTAAACAAAGATTAAGATGCAATCGTTGAATTTAGTCAGAGCTCGAGAAAACAAGGAAAAATGTATGTTTTTGTGTTAAACTATTCAGGATGGTTGAACCAAAGTATATGGTCTTGAGATTGTTAGAACTGTTTCAGAATTGTTGTACATATCCGTAGGGGTCTCTATAAGCTGCAATATATTCATATATGCAATGTGTCATGCATTTTTATATGCAAGATGTTGTTAGACACATCATCAAACCCCATCTACAAACTTAAAACAAGCAGCAGACTAACGCTCTTGAGGTTCTTAACTGAGAAGCCAAGTGATAGAAGAAGAAGAGGTCCATTAAAGCAGCACGACATAGAAAAACAGACTGTGTGACGTAGATTTGCAAAAAACCAAAATTCACTTGTGCCAAAGACAGGCTATATCAAAGTGATATCTGATGACATGGAGTCTGAGCTTGTTGAACATATCAAGAATCTAGCAGACCAGTTTCATGGCCTTACAATTTGTCCATCGAATCAATGTACCTGTCCAAGGTGACTGGTCAAAAAACTGAAGTGTTAGTGGATTTAACGCCGATAGAATTATTATCGGAATGTAGACATACACCAAACGCACCACACCTACATTTTGTCATGTTCACGTTGACCGATACAGACCCTTCCCCCGCCAGGGATCTCCCCACCAGGCGATCGCTGTACCAAGAGAAACGCAAAAGGCTATTTTTCTTTAACTCTTAAGTTCACATTTACCCCGAGTATCACCTAGGATAAATAACATCCTAAAATACTCAACACGCCGCATGTCCCCTCAAACGGCTACGACCCGGAACGTCAACGCAACAACCCAACGTTATTCAACTCTCCCCTGGGTGCTCAGGACACCCGCTGACCCGGGGAGTCTGGGTGGACACCCTCCTGGGTTTTCTGCCCAGTCCAGCGTGGCGATAAGTAGGCAGCGCGTGGACTGGTATCAGTGACAGTATCAGAATGGCCAGCAATAATGATAGCGGAGACAATGGCCCCAGTGGCAGTATTGTACCAGGCAGTGTGGGGGATCACCGGGAGGTGGGAGGATCAACAATGGCAGGAAGATCATAAGGAAAATATAATTTTCCTCCGATTGTCCCGCTGTCCCTGGATTCTGCTTTGTGCTCTGTTCGGGACTCCCTTCCACACGGAGGGGTAGAAGGGCGAGAGACTCACCAGTCGGCGCTTGGGCTTGATGAGGGGTCGGTTCTGGCCGTTCATCTTGTGGTAAAGGCCGCAGGCGTTGCACAGGTAGTGGCCCGTCCCGTCCCGCCGCCACAGCGGGGTGGAGGTGGCGCCGCAGTTCACGCACTCGCGCCCCTCTGAGCAGAATTCAGGTGGGAGGAAGACAAAGGGACATTTATATAATTAAAAAGTTCACACTCTATCCAAGGCTGAGCAGAGACGGATTCTCGTGGAAGACAGTGGCCGTCTGGTGCTAGGAGGAGACCCAGGGAATGATCATACTACTGGAGACACTGTTCATTATCTGTTTAATTTAAAGACCGTGTAACGAGAGGGGCTCATCATCGACCGTTCAAAAGGTGTCCAAGCCAAGGAGAATACCCTATATCAATATGGCATTACCATACACCAATACAGTATAACAATACCCTATATCAATATGGCATTACCATACACCAAAACAGTATAACAATCCGCTATATCAATATGGCATTACCATACACCAAAACAGTATAACAATCCCCTATATCAATATGGCATTACCATACACCAATACAGTATAACAATACCCTATATCAATATGGCATTACCATACACCAATACAGTATAACAATACCCTATATCAATATGGCATTACCATACACCAAAACAGTATAACAATCCCCTATATCAATATGGCATTACCATACACCAAAACAGTATAACAATCCCCTATATCAATATGGCAATACCATACGCCAATACTAGTAACAATATGCCAATAGAATAATACCCAATAGCAATATGGCAATACCATACGCCAATACAATATAAAAATACCCTGGGTCAGTATGGCAATACCATACGCCAATACAATATAACAATACCCAATAGCAATATGGCAATACCATATGCCAATACAATATAACAATCCGCTATATTAATATGGCAATACCATACGCCAATATAAGTAACAATATGCCAATACAATATAACAATACCCAATAGCAATATGGCAATAACATACGCCAATACAATATAACATTACCCTGTATCAATATGGCAATACCATACGCCGATACAATATAACAATACCCTGTATCAATATGGCAATACCATACGCCAATACCATATAACAATACCCTATATCTATATGGCAATACCATACGCCAAAACACTGTAACAATACCCAATACCAATATGGAAATACCATATGCCAATGCAATATAACAATTCGGCAATACACTATAGCAATACTCTATGTCAATATGGCAATACCATACGCCAACACAATACAACAATACCCTATGACAAAATGGCAATAACATATGACAAATGACAATACTATTTGACTACTATACAGTCTGGTTCAGGGAGAATTGCCATGGACACAGACACCTGTATGTAAAGTGATCCAGGGTACGGAGCTTAGAGACAGGCAGGACTTGTCCAAAGGTGTCCAAAAACATGAGACACCAAAGACGTCAAACACGTAAGAAACCATTAAATTGGAACTGCATAATTAATCAGATTAGCAGGACAACATTACAGGGGACAGGCGTGTGGTTAAGGTGGCATTAGATGTAGGCCTGTCTGACCACATTGTGGACTCAATCAAATAGATGGCCATATTATGGCTCGGTATCACTTCAAATCAGCCAGCGTGCTTACTGGTGCCCTATGATTACGTTGACTGTCTGTTGTGGTCTCAAGCCTTCTCACCCACGTCTTTAGCTGTAAAGAACCAGTGAGCACCCCCTTTCCCTCTCCACTCACAGGTCCACTGCATAACCGGGCCGAGGCTCAGTCAAATGGGCCGTTGGTAAACTTCAACCAAAATGGCCTTGTTTAATTCCCGTCCCCCTCCCCAGAGCCTTGTGCTTTTATTCCTATTATAATGCGACACTCACAGTCCCACCCTAAGCAGAGAAAGGGATCTGCTCTATACAATCTCAACAATCCTTTTGAAGTGTATTGTTTTCTCCATTTTGGACACAATCCCTGATTTACCAGTCCAACGCTGCCAGTCCAACTAATGTAAAAGATGTAAAATCACAGTGTAATTTTTGGGAAGTGCTATTGGAGCTGAACACAGAAATCCTACTGAGAGAGAGCTGGCTATTAAACAGGAAACGACACTGTCATTAGGTATGTGCTGAATTCAAAATAAGATATTGTGGAATATTATACACCAATTAATTACACCTTCATGAGACTTTGGAACTGACTGAGGGTATCTACCAGCAGGTCTAGTCAGAGATACTGATTGTGAATCTGTAGGTGGAGATTCATAAATGTCATGTTTCTTTAGCATTTCCCATTGTTGATAATTATGGCACTCTTTTGTACATTAATCGTTCGAAAGGGGTGTGGATAATGAGAAGCTTTAAATTAAAGTATTTACAAAAACAATCTAACACCCACACATTGAACTAGAGAACAGCATCCATCAGATAAGACTAACAGCATGCTCATTTGTAGTGATAATCGACATTAAGTTAAGACCGTTTTTGCTAATATGTACATACAGTAATATGCTGATAAAGGACTCCAGACTGAAACAAGATTTTTGGGAACAGGTCTAGAACGTAATAAGCTCTTAGTCAAATGCCATAATAAATTACTACCTATAACCTCAAGTGCTAGCTTGATTTACTATCTAATTAAGTGTTAAATATTGCGTATTAGTTGCTCTTAAAGTGATTTGCTTTTTAATGGATAAACTGATAATAGGGTTAACGTTTTTTTGTTGTTGTTTTTTTTACAATACCCTAATAAATATATTGTGCATTTGTAATCGTATGTGATTAATGATACAGTCATTAATCATCTCGTCTAAGGTAGGCTGGTTGGGACTTTATTCATCCTCAACCTCTCAGCGCACTGGGCCAAGTCCATGTTTAAAAACACAAACAGCAGGGCTCTGTCGCCTGTGACGGCGTGTCCCGGCCGGGCTTTGTTAGTGTTGGGGAGAGCAGCGGGCGGGGGTTGAGGTCGTGATTTGTTCACTCAAGGTATACCGGATATGGCAGGAGCCAGGGCGTCGTGACTCCTGCATTTTTAAGTGTTAGAACCAAATTTAAAAGAAAACAAGTGGAAGAGAGGACTTGGTAGAATATATTTCAAAGCACCTAGCCAGCCCAGATAAATAGAAAACAAGCATTACTGAATATGGTTTTAAATTAAACACAATGACTGTCACGGGTTGTACGTGATTGTACTAATGAAAGCGGTTAAATCTAGCCTGTCACATATCGTTATGGTAGGCCTATGTCAAGCAAAACAAAGTATTGTACATGTTTTTTATTAAAATATTATTATATTTAGCATACTCCTTAAACTATCTATAGTTCACTATAACAGATAAATCACCTCTAGCCTATACACAAAAGCTTTTAATCATGTTCAAGCAGGTCCTGAATATTTGCGTTGGTAGTCGGTGACCCTGATTAGTCGTCTCATGTTAAATTCCCTTAAGTGACCCTTTTAAAAAGATAGTGTTTACAAGTGGTGACGAATGCGATTGAGCAGAGATAAGATACGCTTGGACAGGTTTGGGGCGGAGAGAAGCGCTGCAGGTAAAATAACCTAAACAAAAACAATTTATTTCTTAAAGATAAAATCAACATATGTAAACTCTCGGCTTAAAACGAATTCGTCTGAATTAATTAACAGATTCACTATGTTTGCTAGTATGTAGACTATACACATACCGATAATAATCCGTTAACGTCACGGGCCTAGTTTATATTGTCAAACATTGAGGCACAAATAGTAGAAAGCCAAAAATATAGACTACCAGACTTTTCTGAATAGAACTGTGAAACTCACCTGAGCACGACCGGGCTTTGCTTTTACACTTCGGTGTAAAGCTGGATGAAGAACCACCCAGCAGGCTACCCGGATGGAAGAGGCTGCCGCTGTATTCGTGTGGTGTTGGGAGAGAATATGGGTATGTCGGGATGGGGTGATGTGTTGCTGGAGTTTGGGCACTCATCGAAGCCAGGCTGTTACGGAGAGGACTGCAACCCTCCATTTTCATTCCGTCGGCCAGTGATACTTGGTACTTGAGGGACTCCTTCTCGTCCATTCTCGTAGAGGTGGATGTTGGAGAAGTAGGGCCGGGGTCCGGCGATACGTCTTTGGGAGGCGTAGGAGGGAAACTGTAGAGATGGTGTGGGCTGGAATGAGACGCGGGGGTAAGGGAAGACACCGGAGCAGTGCTGGAGCTACTACTGCAAGGGTAGCCGGAGCCAGCAGGATGCAGCCCAGGCTTGCTGAAGTGGCTGACCGCCCATGCGTTATGGTGGTGAGCTGCAGAGAGGGCCGCCTTCCCGCTGTCAAGCCACGGAATGCCGGGGCTGTGAATGAGGTGTGGCCGGCAAACCTGACCTCCAAGGCGAGCTGGAAATAAGAAATAGGCTATTAAGATTTTGTTTAGAATGTCTTGCGTCCGTTTTCCTCACACTGAAAAGAATGCTGTTTCCTCACCAGTTGACTTATATTCCAAACGATCTAATTTCAATAGTTTTCTACGGTTTGAAAAGTTATTAAAATACCCTATAATAGCCTATATGTCTCATCTTTAAATCCACACAATTTTAAAAGAATCCGCAACATCGTCATTCGGTTACAGAAGCCATAGCATACACACAAAATATTTACTAATGTAAATGTCCTCGTCAAAATATTTACTAACGTAAACAGCACGTAAGGAAGAACAGATTTACGAGTATATAAAGGGCCTGTGAAGAGGCCTAAACTGCATTTTTCCTACGGCCATAGCCTGTTCGTCGTTTAGTTCCAGATCTTGGACTAAAGAATGTTATTAGTAATTTTGCGCTTTTGATTTTATATCCGGGAAGTGCCTCTCTCTCCTCTAGAAACCCCTGCTCCAACAGAGACGGGTTAAATGACATACTTCCCTTTCCTCTTGCTAGAAATTCTCGTTTAATGATTCCATGCCGTGCGCCAAAGACAGTCACGCATATCCACTTGTTACACTGTTGTAATTTATAATATGAGCTCACATTTTGAGGGCAATATTGCGTAAATAAATAGAATAATATAAAATAAAAATACATCCACAAAAGACTCTAAAGACACCGTTTAACTTGTTGTCAAGAAGGTTGTTGGAAAATGTTGATCTTGTTATCACGCATTCTTCCCACTATTAGGCATAGCTAAAGCTATAATTTCAAGCATACTTTAATAGAACACAAATACAATTGAGTTACTTAGCTGCGCGGGTCTTACCATGTGCTTGGCTGTATGTTACCCTGGCCCGGGAGTTGGCATAGTAGGGGTTCCCCTGAGAGTCCAAATGGTTCAAAAACACGTCCACCTCGTCTGGTGGCAAAAGCGGTGCCATAGGCTCCATGTAGTTGTGGGTCAGGCCGTGGTGATGCGAGTCCGGGTGCTGACCGTTTAGCACGGCATGGTGATGAGCCATCCACCGAGACTGATCGGCAGCGACTTCCATAACTATTAGAAGTCGACTTCTTTATCCAAGATGTAATCAAAAAGCAATATATTGTTCTCAAAACGAAGTCTTGGTTCTCTTTCTGCGGTCCTTCTCCTTCAAGCACTTTCCCAGTCCCAACAGATGGATGAAAAAACTGACGTTGTAATCGTTATCTGAGCTTGCTTCGAGTTTATTTGAATCCTTGATCCGTCTCTGCTTTACTGACACCTGCAATTAAACAAAAACATTTTCTAATTGAATACCGGATGATGCCAGCACGATTTTCACAACTCCTTCATGAAAGGTATGCAGAATATAGGATTGCTGTTATCCAAATATCTTCAGTCTAGAAAAAAGACGGGGAAAAAACGACTTACAGGCTACATTGCACGATGTTGTACTCATATATTTCCATCCATTCTTACTCCGCTGTAAAATATTTGTATTCTGATTTTACCTGTTGTGACTACGATCAGCTGTTCAACCACTTTAATCTAAGATCCGTGTGGTACCGGAGCGCACGCTCATTAACGTGTCTGTAGCCTACACTGATGCGCCTGGCGCCAGTAAATTCCATATCAAGCGAGCGGGGCGGAGTCGCAGGAGAGCAGTGACCTCCGGTAGGCCAATCACAGATAAGTATAGCTGCAATTGGCTCATGTATCTACGCTCTTTCAATTTCTATTCCAAACAGTAATGCCCCGGACCAAAAAACTAAAAGACATATCAATCAGCAGTGTAATTTCTCGGGGGTCTTTTCTTTCTCGTGAAGCTCACAGAAAGACCAATTGGCCGCTGATAATGTCTTCTTTTACCATGACTCAGAGGGACGGATGGAGGCAAATTGAAACTATAAAATGTAAGCCTGACAGTCAACTACATTACCCGTATCTGGAAAACACTGTAGCCTAAAAGCTTGGATTCGAAGTGTAAGCCAATAGTGTATGCAATGAAATCAAACATGCGGTATATATCTACATGCTCGGTGAGCTAGTGTCAATGCATAATGCACTAAATAAAATAATCAAGCAGTTTTTTTGCGTAGGTTATGTATTTAGGCCTTAGTTTAATTTTCGTCGTTTTCAACTGCATTTGCAGGTTGGACAAAACATTAATTGATTAACCAATCACGTTATATACAAATGTGAGTTTTCACGAGACGGTAATTGAAATAAACACAACTTTCAGCACCGTAAAAATGGGGAGGGCGTTTTTATGACCTCGAAATTGGGGCCATTGTTGTGAGCGCCTGATTGTCTTCAATTAGTAGTCACGACATTCCTCTTGTGAAAACACTGGTTTTGTCTTAGAGATAGAGCGATCAAACACTTTTTGAATGTTAATGCCGTCTCTTTCTCACTTGGGTGCAGACAGGGCGTCAGGCCTCACCTGTTTAAAACCGATTGGTGACCATTAGTGACACTGTTAATTCTTTATTGTTCACGATCACTTTCTGGTTTATACAAGCAGGTTATTCCACCACAAGTAGAAAGGTAGATACGCATTTACCACTATCTTTATCCTTAAACTGCTCTCTCTCGATATTATGCTGTTAACAATGTGATTTTTTAAAATGAGGAAAATATTGTAAGCAAACGCCTATTCAATAATATACAAAGTAAATAATATGTCGTTATAAACCATGTGAGATTATAATGAGCACTAGTATATTTGCCGTTTATTATTATGTGATAGAATATTGTAGCCTCCCCACTTTTGTACATGTAGGTATATACCACTGCCTGATCAAAATAATTGGTGGATAGAACATCCAATATAAACTCGAGACTTATGGGACCAATATGGCATTTCGTGCGATGCCGCCGATAAATATACTAATTTATGTTGGATCCATGTTTATTTGTGGCTTTTCAATAAAGAAAAATTATACGTGCACGCGTTATGTCTGCGCGGTGCGTGTGTGTCCGCAGCGCGTGATTGACAGGCAATAATTGGAGGGAGCTCGGGGCCCAGACTGGCCGCCTCTCTGACGCCGTTACTTGACGTCACAGCGTCACAGAAAATGGGGAAAAATCTCGGCGCATGAACTTTATAATCGTTCAAAAAAGCCTCATAATCAGCTAGAACCAAGCTCTATTTATTCAGGAAAAAGTGACGATGTGGACAAGCCTAAGTCAAACAATGACATGCTTAGGGCCACTCTTTTCAACCTGTACAAAAAGGGATGGAGGAAATCTTTAACGTTATGTGTGTGTGCTTGTGTGTGAGAGTCTTGACATTCAATCATTGGCATCTGGCCAGAGGCCATGACGCGATGAGCTCAACTCTCTTATCCTTGTCAAGTCTTAAAATCAACAAATGAGTTTAGGCTATGTGGGGTCCTAACACACCCAGGGATCTCCATAGTTACACAATCACCCAGATGAGACAAAAAGCTGCAGAAAAAGACAGGTGTAGTAGACATTTGTCTTAATAAATAGCTAAAATATCTTTAACATCTTTTGCAACTCTGTCGGATGTTATTCACATAGATATCCAACAGTGTTTTATGACTGTCAGTTCCAGATATTTAATTGAAAACCTTTGAGACTTCATGTCCATGGCATTCGGACACAATAATCACCATACTACTCTCCAAACATTGATGCCTCAATTAAAATGCAAAGCAAGAGAAATAGAGATAACCGTGTGTTGACTAAACTCTAACATGAAACGCATCAACCGTTCTTTCCCCAATTCGCGCCTGTTGTGTGTCTGTTCCTGGTGCAGTGCTGGTCTGTAGTGCAGCTGGCTCTGGGCTGTGTGTCTGGGGATTGGATAGGTCAGGCCCAGGAAGATTCTTCTCCATTGTTGTTTTGCATGTTTTCCAAATGGATTACTCAGCAGGATTTACCCCTCTGTAATTTATACCTTCATTAATCCCATTTGTATCTGAGCTGGAACAAAGGAGGGAGGAGGATGCGTCTGGGCCGGAGGAGGGGGGGGGGTCCTTTCTCAAGGACACAGCAGCATTGTTTCACCGGGGTACTATCCTAACAGAGCGGTACAGAGCCCTTGGAGGTGAGCCCCTCCACTCTTCCCTGCTGCCTGCACGGCAAATACAAATGAATGCAGCAAATGACGCGATTACCGAGTAGATGTAACCTCCTAGTGTTTTCAGTGAAAGCACTTCATTTCATTATTCCATTAGACACATCGAAACGAAATCCTGGGGAAATAAGTGGATTTTTTCGATATATATGAGCCTATCGAAGTATTGCCTAGTCATTCAGTCTACTTAATGCTGAATGTTGACCATGGTTTAAAGTTTTTTTTCTTCCCATTTGTCATTCATCAGTTTCATGAAGACATTTTCACGGTAGTGGTTCATAAGAAAATATATGTGTTTATGCACTGTTGTAATGTGTTCACATTTGCATTCGTCATGGAGAGTGCTGATGGTTTTAATGGGGGTCTGAATGAATCTTGATGTCTGTTTTGATGTTCGTTCATATCCATGAAACGCACAAACGCACGAGGGAAACTAATGATCCAACTATGTATACAACATTGGGTAAAAGAATAATACAGTTGACTAATGCTGAATTCCCTCAACAGTCCTCAAGAAGAGAGCAAATTACAACAGGAAGTCAAAGTATTATAAAAATGTAATGAAGTAAATCTCCTTGGTTCTCCCTTTTGTGTTCCTCATAAAGTATGTTAACATTTTAAGAAATATATTGATTGGGATTTTGTTCCTATCTTTTTGGGTAAAAAGTCAGAAAACATTGAGGCAACTTCCATTAACAGCCACAGAGCAGAAGGGATGAAAAATAACCACAAACCAGCTGAAACCTTATTTCTCTTCACTTATGTGGTAATTAGATGGAAGCTGGGCACTGAACACAGCACACAGCTCATCCTCATGAAGGCGGGAGCTCAGCACTGATTTTTATAACCAATGCCTTTTCAGCTTTGAAAAAATACTTGATCAATTTACTCTGGGATTGGTTTGAATCTAATAAATGACATTACGTATTCAACTTTTTCACGAGGTTCAATGAATCTGATACACCCTGATAACCATCCCTAACTTTAATTCTGATCCTAACACAACCTCTAACCTCCATAACCTAGCCTTTATGCCTACATTTAACCTAACACTACCACCTTACACTAAACATTACCCAAGAAGCTTAAACTTATAAGTAACACTTATTCTAATAACAACCGCAATATAAATTATTTTGCCCTGATCACATCTACATGGAAAAAACAGAAGGCTAGTTTGCTAGTTGGACTTATTTGTCTGGTTGAATCACCTGTAATAAGATACTCCCCAAAGATACTCCCCTGGATGACACATATACAGAATGTGTGGACGAGTGTGAGGGGACTGATAGATGATGTAAATTCTACACTTGTGGAGTTATAAGTCAAACTGTTGAGGTGAGAAAATACATCTGCACACCCTAGATAATAGTCCAGCTGTAGGAAATAATCATGCCACTAGTGATCAGGTCTTCTAAAAAATATTGGAAGTTAAAGGTCCCACCTACTTGACTAGATGAAAATGAGGAATGACTTTGTTGCACATGGGATGCTTCGATCTTTTGAATATGATGGCTGAATCTTTAGTTGTGGAATGTTGCATATGTTTATAGAAAAATAATAATTTTTCGACAGAAAAACGTTTTGTGAACAACTGGTTTACATGCAAAGCCCTAGGTGTTGATTGGTTTCCATTAAGATTCAGTTAAATGTGTTTTTGTCAAGCCTTATCGAGGGGGGTTGTTAGAAACTTGTCTGAAAAAACTTTTGTACGTTGTTATTTTAGTTGTGGTCGAATCTAGCTGAGACCTGGACACTGTTGTGGAAAGGGGGTTGCTGGAGTCTCAATGCTTTGGAGTGCACATGGTTATATTGTCATATATCAATATAACACTGACGTTGATCTCACACCTAAGATCTGCATACTTCCATGACTACATTCAACCATCCACATTTTTACGTTTAAAAAAAATACATTTTACTTAGATTTAAATACTAATGCTAAATATCATTTCAAAACTAATTACCACCCATAATGTTGTAACACTGTTAAAGCATGAAGAATTAAATCTGAAGACATTATAGCCTAATCGATGCTCTCGTCTGCTGTGTGAGGCATTTCTGGGAGTACTATCCCTATCAGATTACTTCATGTTCAAAGCATCACATTGTGTGAGAAAATACGTACTTGTATCTACACAACATAATTGGCCAGAAAAGAGTTATAGGATAGTTTCACTTAAATCCTGATAACACCGTTGCCGTATTTTATGTAGTGCATAGGTTAAAGCACGTAATCTCAAAAGATAACAGCAGAATTGGATTAAATGCTAAAATGCTTAACGAATTATTGTAAATGTTAAATTATGATAAACACGTGATAAACGGTTTACATAGACTACATTGTCAAGTTCTTTTTTATTCTTTTTTTATTCTAACACCGTTACCTCATGCCACTCAGAGTGCTGTGCTAGGACTCTTTGTAACCTTAACACGTGTGTGCTGTCAACGATGCATTATTAAGAGGCACATATATCCTAGTCTACTGTAGCCTACATTATGAATATGTTGTTTGACTTGCATTGGGCTTGTACATCGTACATACGCATTTTACCCGCTCCACTGACGTTATTGCAAGGATACATTATTTACATCCTAAATAATTTAATTACAGGCAATGCAGATGGTACATTTTGAAAATCTCTTACCACTTGGCGGTTCCACGTAGCCTATAGGCCTATGTTGTAGTAGATCCTTGTTCTTCTCGCTGTAGCCGACAGGCTGGACGGACAGCTACACGGTCTCACTCCAGCACTGTCTGGGAAAGAAATATATATTCAGTCCGGCAGTAGAGCCGGGTCTTCCTTTTACCTGCCAGGCTGTGTAGTTATCTCGCTCGTCTCCCGGGTAAGCGCTCTTCCACAGACTAGTCTTGAAAATAGTTGTACTGCTTTAAACTCAAACCGCGTTAGTTGGTGATGCTGCGCTGTTCTGGACACCAAATCGTTCAGTCCCATAATAGTTTTGTCTGCAGTCAAGCTACTTCTCCCTCCCCCTTTGGACCTACCTCTCGCTCTCTCTCTTTGCCCTGCTCCATACTCTCCCATTCTTTCTTCATCTCCAATAAAAACGAAGAAAAAAATCCAATACGGCTGGTGCAACGTAAAGATGTTGGCGCATCAACCTGTCTCAATTGTGTTTTCTGGGTCGTGGATTTCGACATTTTGATATTATGAAGGAGGGGACAAGGTAGGCTTTCTAGTGTTCATTCTTAAAACACGTTTACTTGCAAAATTAATTCGGCCGAGAGCACTTCATAAGGCAGAGCAGTTCCTTATGGAACGTTATTGTCAGGTCAGTATCAACCAACCGGTGCCATCTGACATAAAAACATCCCAAAGATACACTTTTTTCATTAAATTCACTTCATTGTATCAAACATTAATTTTGTATTGCTGTATTATGTACACATTATATAAAGTAAGCTAAAATCAAAACGCTATGGCTTGGATATATCTTCAAAATAATCGAATGTATGATAAAAAAAACTTTTGCGACGTATTTGTGTGATTATATTATGATGTTCTCTCGAGAAAGCTATATAAAACAACATGCATAGTAATTGGGCAACAGCAATCCGTTGTAATGAATTCCTTCCCCGCCCATTCTGATTGAAATACGGTACACCATGACGACCCTCCCTTCTCCTATCTTATTTTCTCTGTCCCACACATTAACACCAACTTTTAAAACATGCAAAGCCTCAAAATCTCCTGCACGCGACCTGGGCTCGTGCGCTATGGCTGAAGCCAGGCAGGTGCAAGGGCGCAAGGACTGCTGCATCTCGGGCTCGTGTCCCCTAGAGTGCACACACACAAAAAGGAGAAAACCAAGCTTGCATAAAGAAAAGAAAGAAAAAGTGAACTCTGACAGAATTAATTGCATTTATTTCAATGCCTAAAATCACTGATGTAAAATTCAGAAACGACCTCTGTTTAGTGTTTATGCATGCATAGAAGAATACATTAAAACAACAGAGCGTGGATATTGAATTGGACTAGTTTAATTGTCATCCTCAAAGGCAGTTGAAACAATAATAAGAGAAAAAAAATAACGGTTCATTTTTTGTTGGGCCTGGTCACAAACAAATTACAGAAAAAATTATATCTTTCCAGGGGAAAATACAAGTACACAGCATTAATTTATCTTGTGTTATCTTTAAATCAAACCTCAAAGAGTTAAAAACTAAAATAGAAGCTCACTATGCTACGTGGTTCAACATCTTTAGAAATTTGTGTTAGGTCGTCAATGTTGACGCCATACAACAGTTGGTTCATATAAGCCTGAGTTGCAATATACACTTTAAAGACCTGGTGAATTGCCAGTATTGTTCTTCAAATAATTATATTTTTTAACTAAATCTGACTTAGTGACGGAACACCTGAAGACAACACATCTTAATTAGACAGGTTACATAAACGACTCGTAATTTGACTAAAAGTAGCACAAAAATGATAAATTAAGATTAATTACAAATAGTTGTTCTCGTTTATTTCTCGTTTAGTTTATTTTTAAGATGGTAGGCTATCATCACTTGACAAAAAATAGTTGAGCTAAGGTAAGGATTTCGTAGCATTCCCTTAGCATTAAGTCAATTAGAATGCTAATGTGTCAAAGATCAATACAGGTATGAACAGCGTGAACCTTGTGATCTGTCGAGCGGAAAGAGCAGCCTCCTCATTTAAGCGCGCTATCGATGAAAGCTTATCAGCGCCTAGATTCCACTCAAATAATGTACCTTTTTTTTAAATAAGTACATTTTAGTACTAAAATATAACCTATGTATTGATTAACTGGCTCACTTCTCGTGTTAACAGTTAGATCGGCAATATGACATGTCAGACAGTTTACATACACCTAGCCCAAAGTTTGAAACGTATGCTTAGACCTATGCAAACATTTTAAAATATGTGTGGTGAAAATACTGACAAACCATATTTATGAAACAAACTTCCTGATTCAGCATTATTCAAAATAATGAAGGATTTATAACGGATAATAATAATCTTAATAATAATGGTAATAGCTTAATAATAACAAAATACCTAACAATTCAACAACAATAATTTATGTTGCTTTCTTATCACTTTCAATGTTCTGCAGCAGGGGTTTTGTGTCTGCACTGCATTTGGCAAAAACGTTATTATTTATATATGCATGCTGCTTTAGATGCCAGGGCCCTTCTTTTTCAGATTATTACCAGGGGTAATATTTCATCGGCACTAGGCAATCTTTGTTCTCTGTGAAGATAATAAATGGCCTAATCGTTATCAGCAAACTGCTGGGGGTGTCAGCACCGACCGAGGATGGAAGCAGGGTCCAAAGTGTCCCTGAATAAATTGGTGTTCCTTATCTCTTACTCCCAGATTATCGCCCGCTTTTCAAACTTGCACAACAAATACATTCAATGCATCTAATGCATCATTTGTGGGAGGAAGATGCTGCAGGCTGATAGAGGCAGATAGATGTAGGGAATGAGAAATATTTACACGTTTTACGCGATGCGGTGTTTGAGACAATATTAGCTCCATTGGTTTTTTTTTGTGAGTTTATTGGGTAGGCCCTTGGTACATACACTTTACATATCAATACATGCTTTATTAGACATACATCACAGTGAAGTGATATGATGGTTATCTGCCTGATTAATCCTGTTCCCTCCGTTGTTGACTCTACATTGGTAAAGTGGAAGGCTAAATGTTTTTGTTTTTTGTCTCAGATGTAGCTTGTGCACTGATTATTACTTTATAGCCTATAATAAACTATCGCCGTAGATTTGTTTATAAACAATTCAACATAATAATTAACAACTGATAACGACCTCATGAATTACCATACTAAATAACAATACATTTAATAATATGACAATTCTGAACATGAAGAAGAAATAATAATAATGATTATGATAATAAAGCTAGTATGCTACTGCTACTGATATTACTACTACTGCTAACACTTTTACTTGTACAAATAATAAATGTTGCTAATACATAATCAGTATCTGTTTACCAAAGAATTAGAATTGGAAATACCAGTCGTTACAGTAAATTCTCTAATACAGGTTAAACATGTATACAAGGCTTTTATAGTCCAAAAACTACAGATTCGAAAAGAGGCTATGCCTAAATTGTTTTTTTTCTAAGGAAGCAGACAATCAGTTTTACTACAGGCAATTTTCCTATTTTTCAACAGGCTATTTTTTTTATACAATTATTTTTCTATGTATTTTGTGTAGGTAATAGATCTAGACTACTACCAACCCTAGTCTGGTATGGGCCTAATATTCCTTTACTTTTAAAATTTGTATTGATATCTTATAAGTGGATTTTTCGGTAACGCCATCGACATCGAGTTCTCCTTTGACTGCGTTTTGCAGTAGCCATAAACCTCAGAGTCTAGGCATTTATAATCGAGCATGGAACATATAGTATTTATGAGTGGCAAAATAATCGCGTTTTCCAATATACACAAACTCTCCTTTTAATAACGAGCATCTCTACCCGCTTCGTGTTCTGATGGTCTCCTAGCCAACCAAGATAACAGAGCAGCAGTTTTCCATATCAGCACCAGAGTCTATTATATCCCAGGATTAGCTCTCTTTCCGAAAAAGGTCAAACACAAAGTCATGAAACCTGGTATTTTCACCCTGGCCGTGCAGTGCACACACAAGTATTGGCTATATACATTGGTGTGCTTTTTCGTTTTATGTCATTAACTTAATGGCTGTTATCATCTCCCTGCTCACAAAGTATCAACATCACCAAGGACCTTCCGTGAAGTAGGGTGTATGTAAAGAGAGAACAACATGGCACTCACGAGCTAATCGTGGAGGTTACTCAGGCTATCACTCATTACCAACTCGATTGCGCTGTAGTCCTGCTTCGCCCAATGTACTGTTATGTAGCGACCCCTAGTGACCATCGTTATTCAAAACTAGACACATTGCCCTGGTTTTAATGGGACAGTAAGTATTTTTCGTCATCTTATACTATACTACAAAAGCTTTGACAATTACGAATCCCACTAAATGTGTGCATATTGGTTTAGAACATGTGAAATGACAACACTTTTGATACTTACAGCCCCTCTATCTCAGTGCACCAAAAGTATTGGAACAATTGGCTTGACAGGTGTTTCCTGTTTTAATTTCATCATTTGTGCCGGCATAAGAAAGCTGTATACGTCTAGTCTTGATTCCAGTCTTTGTGTTTGCATTTGGAGTCACTATCGGGGTCTGTCTTGTCCTGAAGAGAATCTTGCAGAGATCTTCAGGGCCCAAAGGTTCTTGACCTGCCAAGTCAATCTCCAGATTCAAGTCACATTTGGAGAGAGCGAGCGGGCACAGCAATATATGCGTGTATGGATGAAAGAGTGGACTTTGGGAGAGTCAACACCTTTGAAGGAGAGTGAAAGCAAGAGAGGGCAGACCGGGAGAAAGGGGGAGGAACTACAGAAGGCCATTGCACAGCTGGAATGTTCCAGCTGGGATTCCCAGTGGCTGGACAGGAAGAGTGGAGTCCTGACAGGAAGAGTGCGTTGGGAGGGCGAGCACTGGGTGAGGAGAGAGAGAGAAAGAGACATTTCCTGTTAGTGGCTCTACCTCTTTCAACACATTTCTCTCTGCATGTTTTTTGACTACCTATCCTTCTGTTCTATGCCACTTTTCACTCCTCATCCTTATTAGGCTCTTGCTTCAGAAACCCACCTATTTCCTTCAAGTGTTTTCTCTCCGACTCCTCAAGTTAATACGCGCAGCCACATTGTATGGTTTGTTCGCTGAAGTGGGTTGTGGGAATTAGGAGCATGGGTCAAGCTGCTAGAACCCCAGGTTGCCCGAGGTGTAAATAAGTTGAGTTGCAGGAACCAGGTGTTACCACAGCGACGTTTCCTGTCTGCCATAACTGCCGGCCAGGTTACAAATCCCCACCGACTCCCGACGTAAAGAAATGTACCAGGAGACCCACGAAGAGTTAGCAGAGTGGCGAGGGAACACGAGGAAAACGAGCGGCACTGTGGAGATGAAACAGTTTTATGTGAAGTGTCAGGGATTTCTGTTTGACTCTCCGAAGCCTAGTAGACAATCAAAGTTTCCTATCAGTTCCAGGGAAGGGGAAATTGGCTGCCCTGGAAAGGAGAGGGCCATTCTCACAGCCAATGGGAAGTGCCCCTGTCACTTTAATCAGGAGTGATATAGAGAGAAGGAAGTGTGTAAGTGTGTGTGTGTGTGCTTTCCTACTCGCATGAGCTGTAGGTATATGTGTGTGTGTGTGTGTGTAGGCTGGTTTCATAGGCCACATTACTCTGCCATGGATAACACAAGGACCACAAGTGCCAGGTCGGTCCCCGCTTCGCTTTCCCCAGAGGGATCAGCCAGTGGGACGCTTTGGGGGAAACTCCACCCCTGAGCAGCATGACCAGCAGGGCTTTGATGGAAAGCCTTGTGGCAGAGATCAGGCGGTCTTAGCGGGAGCTATGGACAGTTACACACAAGGGGAGGATGGCAGGAGGATTACTGTCTCGGAAACAAATCCATTGGGAGAGGAGAGACTCACTGACACGAGGACACGTAGACCACAGATTTAAACTCTGGCATAAATACTCTTATAAAACACATTTTGAATCCAGTTTGAAAGCTGAAAGCTGCGGTCCTCCACTACGGGAATGACGTCACATCGCTTTGTATTGCTCAATTTGCACTGGTAACTGGTTTATAAGGGCGATAAGGCCTCTTGGGGGTTTCTGGTGCACAGTGTATATTTTAGTATATCCCGTGGCTAAGCGCAGCCCTCGGCTGTGCTATGTTTACCTTCAGGCTTTCTGCCTTAATATACCACAGATTCAACATCTCACACTCAATGCAGGGACACAATGACAATCCCTTGCAGTTTTCATCCACCTTTTCCTCCAGACCCCACCCCCTACACCCCACGCACGTTCGACATCCACACCACCAGCTCTCCGCTCCCCCCC
>JACXGK010005035.1:5703-35109 GCA_016801125.1 Novumbra hubbsi | reverse complement strand
ACCGGTGACATCACAAACCATGTACCCAATCGCAGGCTCAAACTACACCAGTGACATCACAAACCATGTACCCAATGGCAGGCTCAAACAATACCGGTGACATCATAAACCATGTACCCAATGACAGGCAATACTGAACACGCTCTGAAGAAAAACCATAAAAAATAGACATTGAGTTTACGTTAAACGTTTTTCTTCATCTTGCAACTCTTATTAGAGTGCTGCATAGCTATAAAAATGTTACACGTTAATAGTTATAAACAGAGACACAACAAATGTGTGAAGTTTGCAGAGAAACAAAGACTTTCCCCGGAGGATTTCTTAATGAGACAAACGTCCTGGAAACCCAGACGTGCATGAGCCATGACCATCACCAGCTACTTCAAACAAGTAGTCTAATTCAAAGGATTTCTTGCTGAAAGTAAACAGAAGAAGGTTTCTTCTGTTAAATACTTGATTGTTGTTTTGCGGGAAAGAGAGGTATCAATTGAGCTAAGATGTCTAAGACTTTGGTTTAAAGACGATATTGCATATTCTCTCTCGCAGTCTCTCTGAATGACAGATAAAATGCTAAATTATCAGAGTATTGTTTACAAAAACAAGAAAACAGATGTAAGATTTGGATGAGTTGGTTTACATACTAGCAATATTACAAAGTCACATGTTCTAACTGTCCTATAAACCGGATATACAAGATGTAGACCTTTAAAATCCATACTTCTTGTTTCCCTCAAAACAGTGCAACAACAAAATAAAAAAACAATACTATGGATGAGGACACAACAGAGATAAGGATCGTAACATGACTAACGACCAGGATGCAAAGAAATGGCCCCTAGAGCTTAGTAAAGGTTCGTCCCTCTGCTGTGGCAAGCACCAACATCTACCAACTGCATTCCCATGGAGGACTAGGTCAGAAATGTATCAAGTCACTGCTGTAAGTTGCTCGAGTGGATGAAGTAAATGTGTATGTTAACATGTACCTTCTAGATTAAGTAGATTGTATGTTAACATGTACCTTCTAGATGAAGTAGATGTGTATGTTAACATGTACCTTCTAGATGAAGTAGATGTGTATGTTAACGTGTACCTTCTAGATTAAGTAGATTTGTATATTAACATGTACCTTCTAGATTAAGTAGATTTGTATGTTAACATGTACCTTCTAGATGAAGTAGATGTGTATGTTAACATGTACCTTCTAGATGAAGTAGATGTGTATGTTAACATGTACCTTCTAGATGAAGTAGATGTGTATGTTAACATGTACCTTCTAGATGAAGTAGATGTGTATGTTAACATGTACCTTCTAGATGAAGTAGTTGTGTATGTTAACATGAACCTTCTAGATGAAGTAGATGTGTATGTTGATATGTACCTTCTAGATGAAGTAGATGTTTATGTTAATATGTACCTTCTAGATGAAGTAGATGTGTATGTTAACATGAACCTTCTAGATGAAGTAGATGTGTATGTTAAAAATGTTTTACCTCCAAAAAGTGTCTCACTGTTTATGAGTCGGGGCTGGTCATGACTTACGACTGTGTTATAAAGCCCCATTGATGCCGCCAAGGGTCCTGGGATATAATTCAGTCAGGAACTGGTGTGGGCACCTCGGAGTAAAACGCCAAAGTAAACATGTTTTATTGGTTACACGTGAACCATCAGTGAGTGGTCGTTGGACTGCATCATTTATGATTTAAGCTAACCTCATGTCATGACAGGGTTCTACTCCTCTGATAATATACTGAAACAACCGTTCCAGTGCAATCACAGGTTTTGTGTTGCGCACACACACACACACACACAGTGTTTTACTTCTCTTCTAATATGCTATAACAAGCTGTCAAACTAAATCCCTTCTGACTTGGCAATACACACACACACTTACAAACTCACACAGCGCACCTAGACACATTACATACACGCACACACACACTCACAAATCAACTGTATTTTCAGTCTGTCAGCCCTGCATGGTGTGTTAGATCAATCACCGAGTTCTGACAGGGCTGAGGTACGCAGACCCATGCATTTATTCATGACTTATCACCAGAATTACAGAGCATTATGAAGAACAGGCGCAACTAAATCAACAGAACATATCAGTCGCTTGATGATAAATTAACCCAAAGCATTTCTTAACTATTTATTCACCAGCGACAACCAAGCTCGAATGCTACATTGTGTGAAAGATGCTATCAGTGATGTCCTTTGGTCTGGTAGAATGTTTTTGTAAATGTCAAATAAAATTGATCACTCAAATTGTCATGTCTCAATGTGCGGAATGGAAACACAAACAGACTGTTAAATAGGCTATAAAAAGACTGCGGGACAGGTGTAGACAGTAATCCCAATTCATGAAAACCTTTCACCAATTGGTCTTAGATGTGACCAGCTCTCAGAGGATTGGTCCAGTGGACCAGTGTTTGGACAAAGGAGGGCCTATCCATACCAACAGAGGAAGTTAGCCTCTTCCTCCTTCGTCTTGCTGCCGCTGATGGACACGCGTGGCCATCCTGGTGGGTTTTGTGCCGAGGCATGCCTTCACAGATGAACCGGGGGGGCATGAGTCACCTCCCCGGGTCCCAGGTGTGGTAAGAAAGCCGGCGTGGACGAGGTGTTATGGCCAATCTTCCCAGCTGGAGGTTCGTCCAATTGCATTGGATGGAGTCCGGGTCCGTAGCCTCTTGACATGTTTGGAGGGACCTTATGAATATATGAATATAGAATATTGAATATATGAATGCAGGCACACACACGCACACACACACACGGAGGAATTCTAAAAACTGAAACAACAATATCGTGAGTAGAGGCTATACCACTTCATGAAAGCTGTTACGCTCTATTCAAAGGGCACGCGATGAACTTAACTGCTGTACTCAGCTGAATACAATCCACCGGTCTTCATTATATGATTATCCTAAAGGTCTTAGTGCAGTTAAAGCCCCGGTTCAGAGTCACAAACCCGCTGACACAACCGCCGGGTTGCATCAATCAACGCAACTGAAGTGGCGTTGAAATGGCCGCTCTGCCATCGATAATAGTAACCGCTCAGCACAAACACACGCACTCTCACACACTCTGCGCCTGAAACACCACGGACGTTAATAACACAGACACGGTGTGTGATCTAGTCTCACACAGCACATTGTGTGTCCAGCATGGCTGTCACTGAACCCACCGCAGAACCTTCCCCCTCCATCTCCCTGCCGTGTGTTTCCATGCGGAGGGGGAATCTGCGCCTCCTCTGGTTGCTCACCCACCGACCATTACACCTCCTACTTGGGTGCCCCCGCCAGGACGTAGGCTCCTGGAGGTGAGCGCTCCTCTGCCATGTTGCCGTAACTAGCAGGAAGATGCCCGTTCTGCCACGGGGACCTCCCCATCCGACCATTCCACCAAACCACGGACGTCCCTTCATCAGGCCGCGTCGCGATTGGCCAGACACCTGGCTTAGTCTGGGTTGCCCTCGTTCCATATTCCTGCGTGACTGAATCTCTTTCACTCCCTAATGATTTACTTCTCCCAGTCATTCCTTGTCTCTCCCTCATTTCCATGTGTGTACATGTCCCGGCACATTAGTTGGAAGGTCTGTGTTAAGAGTTATAAAGAATGGGCCTCTCTACAGTACGGGCCTTCGCCTCATAAAACGGGCCGTCTCCCCAAGACCATGCTTCACAATGGAGCATAACAGATAACCACTGCCTTTATATTCAATTCAACCCAATGGGATTCTATGGCAATGGGAGGACAGATGGGTTGCACTGGAGGAAGGGTCCGATCGACGAGGAGGAGCGTGGGTCAGGAACAAGCTGTCTCCCTCTCGATGTCTAAGAGATCGACAGAGAAGACGGTGGTACCGGTCAAGAGATGGGGGGAGAATGTAGCGATTGGGGGAAGACAAGGAGACGTGAGAATGCGAGAGGGAGGTGCGGAGAGAGAGGCAAAACACCGGGGACTTGTTCGAGCATGTCTCCAAAAATAGAGACTGTTGCGAAAAGGGGTGTCCAATAAAAGAGCAATTTATGTCCTCTTGTCGAGTTTAGTGGGGCGCTCTCACAAGGCAACACTGTGCCTGGATTAGCCCATAAACGAAGCCCCTGAATGGGCCAGTGTGTCGACCGGGGTCCCTGACGGCGGAGGAGAAGAGGGAGGTCTGGGGCTCTTTGTTCATCGAGCAACCTCGGAGAAGGAGTGCCGATCTAGAATCAGATCCCAACCGTTATTCATTGTGATATAAAAGGCTGAACTGATCATAGATCTGTGGTCCTGCTCAGAGAAGTTTTATGAAGGCAGGTGCCGGAAATGGACCCTAAGTCAGACATCCATGCTGCCTTGAGTCTGTGGCGCCATAATATTAGTTTATTACACCATTCCATCAGCTATAGTGGTATAGCAAAGCATAATCTGTAGGTCCAGGAGCTAGTAAAGCCAATGTTTGGTCTCCATTCTTGTCTCTAAGAGCGTAGCTGAGAGATCGTATCTGTCCCTCGGGACACATAAGTGAGCTAATGTGCGTGCACGTTCGTGTGGGTTGAAAATAAAGGCTTTGGCAGAATCCGTGTGATAAAAAACAAAAATGCATGTCACTGCGTGAAGTTGGAAATGCCAGTGGTGTCCAACCACTCACTCTTTCTTTGCCTCATGAGAGAGACTACCTTAAACAAACACATTGTTATTTATTTATTTCCCCATACTGGAAACATGAGTTTGAAACACTAAGACCTACCTCCAAAGTTTCTGCAATGACACTTCAGTAAATTATTGGTAAATAATAATGCACCTTATCTGCAGGTAGCCGTTCTTTCGGCTAAGAAAGTAAGCAAATTACGGAGACAATCGGAAAGGATTCCAGTTTTCACTGAAAAGCCAAGTTCAAAAACTTGTACGTGGCTAAAATCGGGCATGACGGTAAACTTCCTGTTGGGAGAACATGGCAAGTAACATTTAGAGGCTGTACTGCACACTGTTTGCATTTGAAGTTTATCGGACTATTACAACAAAAGTAAATGTCTTGTATACGCATCAATACGTGTGTCCATAACATCTGACACATACGTGTTTACTTCCATCCTACATTTGACATTTTCTCTGGATGATTAAACTTTAATGATGGCCTCAATAGTCTGTCACATCGTGGTCCGAGTCTTTAATGGCTCCCTGTCTCCTATGTGGAACACTAGTTCTGATCATGGCCCACAGGCTTCTAGGTTAAAGTAGCGCAAATAGGATGTAGGGCATCAGATGGGCCCTAAAATCAATACAGTGCTTAGGAGTAGGTCAGAGGAGCCCTAGAGAGAGATAAAGAGAGGGCGAGTGTGTGTGTGTTCATGCATGCTTTACCTGTGAGTGTATCTCCATGTTACCCTTAAGTGGCATCCTTGCCGACCGTCCCGTCCCGGGAACGACACTCTGGGGCTGTCAGAACCAACTGGTTTTCCAATTATTTGGAGCCTTTCCACGTCCCTCTCCTTGTGAGTCCATGGGAGCTCCATACATTATTGAACAGATCCGGGATGAAAGCACAAAAGCCCATTGGAGATCCGTCCACAGTCCTCTTCTGAAAATCAACCAAGACTCAAAACAGACACACGCACACAAACAAGCACACACACATACGGAAACACTCACGTCTCCATACGGAACACACAAGTCTACGTACGCTTTTAAACTTTGTGGTTTGCTAGTTTATCCAAACATTACCCGGAATTCTCAAGATCAGTCCAGGATTGCTTACATTTCAAAGCACAACTATTGTCCGGCAAGAAATGGTTACAGAGATCACTGTTATAGATAAAGTTGTAGGACTGGGGGAGGAGGTGGATTTAATTATCTGCCCCCAGCTCCTTTCAATAACTCACCCCGTTTTACATATGACGCTATTACATTAGCATAGTCTATGGGCCTCTTCCACAATCAATCCTCGCTCGTTAGTGCTGTCGCTAGACTAATCATTATATCCTGTGTCCTCTGGCGAAGGAAGGTAGCACCAGGAAGAAAAGCTACGAAATAATCAGAATGAGATGGTTAAATATTAATGTCTTCTAGCAATCCAATGTGCTTAAACTTCTTTAACCTTTAAAACCAATGGTTATCATTAGACAGACCAATAACCACTCAAAAGGACAGAGGGTGCCGATGTTGTCAGTACTGATGAAATCGCTAGCCAATGTGGGGTATTTGTAACGGATAATAATTCAAAAGCACCCCTCTTGACATGCCCATGAAAAACACATTTACAGACACCCCTTTCCCATCCCCTCATCTACCTGAGTCCCAAGCCACCCAATCATTACCCAAAGTTCTTTGAGGCGGTTCTACTGCCTGCAGGTATGAAGCTTTGACATTACTGTGATTAACAAGACGACTATTATTGATGAATTCCACTAATACGCACAGACCTCCCAGTGCTGGCCAACGGTACCCTGACTGCTGTTAGGAACCGGGATGAAATCCTCAGCCCCATCATCAGACCACTGGGGCAGTGGGCCCTGGGTTCCTCCTGGGGCAGTGGGCCCTGGGTTCCTCCTGGTGCAGTGGGCCCTGGGTTCCTCCTGGTGCAGGACAATGCCCGGCCTCATGTGGCCAGCGTGTAGGCAGTTCCTGGTTGACGAAGGCATTGATGCCATTGGCTGGCCCTCCCATGCCCCACACCTGAATCCAGTTGAGAACCTCTGAGACGTTGCAGAGTAGCGTCATAGACCAGGTGCTCACTGCTGCCCTGATCCAGGTTTGGGAGGAGATCCCCCAGGACACCATCCGCCGTCTCATCAGGAGCATGCCCAGAGGTTGTCAGGAGTGCATACTGTCATGTGAGGGCCAAACACACCATCGAGTCATGTAGTGAGTGGCCGCAATGAACTTCACGCAAGTTGGAACTGATTGTGATTTCATCTTTAGATGGCACTGCTGGGGACAGACCAGGCGGTACACTATGTCCTATAAAAGTAGTGCACACTATGGAGAATATGGTGGCATTGGGTACACGGGTAATATCCGCGCAACACTAAGGAGGCCTAGATGGAGGGAACGGTGTCGGATGCTGACATCTGGTGGCAAAGATTGGTATGGTCAGTGTTATGAGGTTCACGTGGAAGGCTACCATGTCGTGTCAGGTTCTTTCAAAACAATTCAAGCCTAATGAACACAGCCCTTATAAGATGCAGGCTTTCTGTTCAAACCTCATTAGACTATTAAAGACCTTAAGGGGCTCTTGACCACGTGTACTGTGGCTGTGTTTGCACGTGGAAGAAAACTGAAGCCTGTGATCACTGAACTGTTTGGCTTCTCAACTTTTGCCCTGAAACTCCAGACTCACAGTTCTGCTTTATCTGACTCATAAATCATCGCTGCACTGTTCTGTCGTGAACTGATGTCCGTAGGCGGATTCTTAAGAGTCTGTCAGACATGCAGAAACTGGAGTTAGATCATCCGAGAAAGACAGAAATATAATAGTGAGACGACGGGAGAGAGATATAGAGGCTCAACCAAATGTATTTTATGAACTCCTTCTGACATCAGCAGAAGTCACAAAAAGGTTTTATAGAAACTAGCTTGAAACCCAAAAGAGAGAGCAATAACATGCAATTAATATAATGTGGCTAGTAGAGGAGGAACTGCTGCACAAACCCGGAGAGGAGTCAAACTCTGGGGGGTGGCCAGTCCTCTTCTGGGGGAAGATTGTACCAGTCATTGATCTTTTTGGGGCACATGGATATTTCTGTTCAGGTTACCAACAAGTCAATATATACAGTTGGTCTGTGTTGTGTCCAGGATCTTTAGGCAGAATCAACATCAACTGCACAACCAGATAGAGGACAGTTATGGCCAGATGGATGAAGACAAGGATGACCAGGTGGATGAGGACAGCAATGACCAGGTGGATGAGGACAGGGATAATCAGGTGGATGAGGACAGGGATAATCAGGTGGATGAGGACAGGGATGACCAGGTGGATGAGGACAGGGATGACCAGGTGGATGAGGACAGGGATAGACAGGTGGATGAGGACAGGGATAACCAGGTGGATGAGGACAGGGATGACCAGGTGGATGAGGACAGGGATGACCAGGTGGATGAGGACAGGGATAGACAGGTGGATGAGGACAGGGATAATCAGGTGGATGAGGACAGGGATAATCAGGTGGATGAGGACAGGGAGGACCAGGTGGATGAGGACAGGGATAGACAGGTGGATGAGGACAGGGATAATCAGGTGGATGAGGACAGGGAAGACCAGGTGGATGAGGACAGGGATATTCAGGTGAATGAAGACAGGGATAATCAGGTGGATGAGGACAGGGATAATCAGGTGGATGAGGACAGGGATAATCTGGTGGATGAGGACAGACATAACCAGGTGGATGCATTATTCAAATGTGCCATTATCTGGGAAAGTGTTCACTACCGACCGACTGTGACTACTGACATCCCAGATAACTCAATCAGATGCCTTTACCCAGAGTGTTCAGACAGAGAGATTGAGAGGATGGATAGGGGGAGAGAGAGGATGTGAGAGGGGGGAGAGAAAAAGAGAATGGAAGAGGGGGAGAGAGAGGATGAGGGAGCTGCATGTCGCTTTACATTGGTCTCATGATAACAAACATTGTTTATTAGTGCAATCGATCAACTGCTTCCCAATAATACTGTCTCCATGGCCCAGGCTTTGTTAGCCCCTATGGGTAGGCCTTATACATTCCCTAAGAGTTCTGGACCCTGTAGAAAACATAGTGTGCCAGATGCTGGCTCAAGCAGCGTAGTCCCCAGGTAATCGCCCCAACAAATGGCTCACGGATCAACAATACCGAAAGCAGCTAAAGGAGGCGGTGGCTTGAGATCAACTTTATTTCCTGTCGGTCAAATAAATAGTTTTATTTACTGCGTCCTATGGCATTCTTGCATATTTAATTCAAAATGTTATAATGTAAGCACAGTAAAGGAAGCTTTAAGTACCGACTGGAAAGGCAAGATACAAACCTTGCATTCTGATTCCCCTTGTCAATACACGCGCCTAACTATTGAGCCAGTCATTTCTGACCAGCAGATGTCATTATTTCGCACTGAATAAAATATCTTAGAGGATTTAACTGATTGTCCACGCAAAGTTTAATAGATTGCCCAGAACTACTTGTATAATGGAGCAGCCGGACGCCCTTTCGGGGGTCTTCACCATGTGTGGAAGACACAGACCCCAACCAGACAAAGATGGATGAGGAGACGAGGGTGGAGAAAGTAATCACAGTGACAAAAACTCTGACCACTGAGAGGTTTAGAGAATTCATAGATATGGGTTAAAATAGTTCAACAGCCTCCATCCAAACCACTTCTCTCAGAACTGGCCTTGGTGTGATCTGACTCATTCTCAGTTCCTCTTTTAGAATAATTTAAGGAATGGATGTGACAGTTAATGTTTTAGTCCTCAGAGACCCGTGCTTGAGAGGGTTGGAATCGCCCGTTAACCGTGAGTAAAATGTCATTATTAGGTTTCAACTTGCTTTTGTGTTTGGTAACATCGTGTACGTAGGGAATAGCAATATGTAGTATTACATCTATTTAATATTTTTTATTTTTGCTCTATTCATAAAAAAGAAATGCGCTCACTCAATGCGCAAAAATGACGGTACAAAATGGGCCACAATGTCCCAGAATGTGACTTTCCCGAGGCTAAAACGTGTTTATGTTGAGACTATGACTACAAATTTTCTACTTTCAGTGTTGAAACATCACCCAGACAATTTTGTTAAAAGTTGTTTCTATTACAATCTGCTTAAAACAACACAAACACCCCTTGGGATATAATGAGTTACGGAAATTAATACAAATGGTTTTCCTATTTATTCTAAAATGTGGTAATACCTTTCACTAGGGACTCGACATAACATGCAGAGAAATTTGACAAGTACATTTAAGGAACACATTTTATTTGAGAGACTATAGTATAATTAAATGAGGATTAACAATCACATACAGACCTTTTCCAACCTTGTTTTCCAAAAAGTTGGAACGCTATAAAGTGCGCTATTATTTGTGCAAATCAATTTAACCCTATATTCAATAGAAAATAGTGCAAAGATAACATATCAATTCTTCAAACTGAGAAATGTTGTTGTCACTTAAAAAGTGTATGCCTAGCAAATGCAAAAATAAAATGCATGTGATCTTAGGGTCCATCCAGGTGATGTCAGCTCCAGGGAGGCTAAATTCAGCAGGACAATGCCAAACCACAATCTGCGCATGTCACAAACGCATGGCTCTGTAGTAAACGAGTCTAGGGGCTAAACCGGCTTTCCTGTAGTCCAGACCTGTCCCCCCACTAAACACATCTGGCATGTTCTAAAACTACAAATACAGCAAAAGGGACCCTGAACTTTTGAGTAGCTGCAATCCTATATCAAGCTAGAAAAACAGTGGAGGTGTGGACAATAGAGATTAAAAGAAAGCAGAACAGCAGAACAGACTGGGTGATTAGGTGTAGAGACGGAGCTGTAAGGTCAAGCCAAACAATGAACGTGAAAAGATCCACCTTTGGATTGAGGTGAATTGATCTAAATGTCAAATTATTTGGAGCATAATGGATACATTCTGAGATCTCAAGCACATAAAATCTGCAAATGTATGTTGTTTTGCAGCTAATAACATATAATTAAAGAGGTAGTACACGTGTAACTTGTTTGGTAGAAAAAGGTCTTCGTGACAACAGTGTTGTGACAAACGAATATACAGTAACTTCATAACTTAATATCTACTTTCCAGGTTCCTGAGCTCCACCTCAGGTGTGTTCTCCAGGTCTGGACTTCCCTGTGTTTCTCAGTCACCCTCTCAGTGTCGGACACAGCGCTGAAGCCTTCATAGACGTTGTGCAGGTAGGACTGCCCCCCAAACTGCAGGCAGACCCAACTAGAACCAGCCTATGGAAGCAGATGGAAACATAGAATCAGAACATGCAGAAGGTGTATTCTCTTTCAGCGCATTTCACCAGGGACCCAGTGGTCTCACAAGTCTTCCCTCATGGCTCATAGTACCCTTGGCTGGAAACCACTGGCTTAGTGGTAGAGAAAAGTACAGATCTCACCTGATTATGACGGGATCCTGCTTGGAGACAGAGGCTATGCATGCAGGCAGTATAAGTAGTAATGATTACCATTTTATAGAACATTCTTGTATTTAACTTTTACTTGTGTCCATGGTTTAAAGGGTCCTGTGGTGGATCTGACATTAAAGATGAACAAAGTCATGATTAAATATTGATAAGAACATCAAACATGGTCACCACTTACGCGTTTAATTTGTCTGTAACTTTTTTCCAGGACTTTCTCCTGGCTTTTGTGGACTTCGAGGTGTTCCCTGGCGTTATAATTAACTTTTCAAATTCCGCGTAACCTTCCGGCAACAGCTCTTGCTCTGTTGCAGAAAAATACCGGGCGCGCTCTTAGGCCATACTGAGCAGCCCATTGCAACGTTTCTGATCAATGTTCCTACTATCGATATATACCCCTTTTTCAACCAACGCATGAATGCTCATTTATCCCAGATCCAATCCAGCTCAATCCAGCTATACTAATAATCAACAGTTATGTTCGAAGAGGCAAACTAGCCGGATCATATTTAGCACGATTATTTGATCTTGGATGTGTCATTTGATCTCGGATGTAGTTAGCGACGTTCTAAGAACGGACCCCTGGTGATCTTTCTGTCTTGATGACACGTTTCCCACAGCGACGAGGTGCAGTCGCGAGCTATTAAAACATAAGCATAGCAAATCATTAATGTCTGCTTCTGTACCTTATTTAAAGGATCTCAGGAAATGTGGACAGCGACAAATAGGTCATGCCAAAATGTCAGATGTCAGAAGTCACAACGTTCCTTTGTGTCCCTGACCATGCGTTGTTGTTCGCAGTGACATTTACAGGGTCTGGATGCTGTTCGTAACCGTGCACTTTGTTATATCAAAAGTGACAGGTTTAGTAGCCTACGAATGAACTGAAAGTATAACGTCCCGCCTTTCAGCAAATCTGTACCCTGTTAGGACACATTTGTTTGAATAATAAGAAACTATTTTAAGTAACTGCCTCAAATATAAGTGCAGCTGGTTACCTTAAGTGTTTTGATTTATGACATTTACAATGTAGAACCAATATTACTTCCGACCACCACCATTCTGCTGATGAGGAAGAAAACATTTTTCACTTTCGTAACAATGTTGTTCTGCAAATTAGTCTGGCCAGATAATAATTAAATGGGAAACTACCCTGGTCCTCTAACTGGACCAGCCACTTCCAAAGGGTGTGTATATTTGAGTAGCATACAATTTACTAAACATCTTATTATGTTCTTAATGCACAAATATAGATGGAAAAAAGATTGGAAAAAAAACCTGCACTAGCGCATGCTGGGAAATATTATAATGAGTGGCATGGTATTACATGGACAACAGTTTGAATATGCATGAGCTTCAGTCCCCTAAATCAAGTTAACATCAGTTTTAGAAATAAGGATTTTGTAAATTGATATAATGTTGGGTTGAATCGTGTATTTTTTTAAGACAGCATAGTAACTGAAAGGGCTTGTAAACACGGAAGAATGTTCTGCCTCCACAGAAAGGGTCGTCCATGCTGTGGGTGTGCACTTCTCCACATTAGCATGAATAACACACCCATGTCATGTGTTACAATGTACAGGAAGTCCTTGTGCTTAGTTACCCATTTGGGCTCAACCGGTACAGCTGCAAACCCATTATAAGTAACATGCCGTGCTGCCCCACTTTTAACAAATAACAATAAGGTCTGGTGTTTATGTATGTCCACTTTTAACTCAGAATTCCCTAGTAACACCAGACAACTTGCAGTGTATATAGTGCTGGATATAAATCTGTGGATATGTTTCTTTCCCTAGATCTGAATTACAAATTGAAGACAACATGTTCTGATTTGAGATGGGAACCTCAACGACTGCAACAGTAATGAGAAGTGGGATTTCCTCTGCCATGTTTTTGTGCTTTCTGCACTTTATCTGGACTACTGTCAATCCAGCAGGGGCATTCTCCCTGAAACACTGCATAACCTTAAAGATGAATTTAAACTGCCGTCAAAGGAATCTCCAAATTATACCCGAGGACATTCCACCGGTAATTAAGTCTTTGGACGTTTCCATGAATAACATTTCAAATATCAAAGAGTCTGATTTCAAAAACATATCTGTGATGAATTTCATGAACTTGTCCAGCAATATTATCTCTCACATTGAAGACAGAGCTTTTCTTCATCTTGTGGCTCTGCAGGGATTAGATCTGGGCTATAACAAACTGGCCACCATCTCAGACCACATGTTTCAGGGACTGACCAACATGAAACGACTACAGTTGCAAAATAATCTCATTACATTCATTGCATTTTCGTCTTTCCAAAACCTCTCCAGTTTACAGATAGTGAACTTAACCAGCAACAAATTACATCTTCTAAATAATGTTCAACCCCTTGCACGTTTGCCAAATTTGCAGGAGTTGTACATTAGTAACAATACCTTCACCTATTTTGAATCAAGTGAACTATCAAACAGGTCCTTAGGGCTGAGGGTTCTGGATGTATCCAGGAATCCTTTGCAAAGGTTCAGCATCACAGCAGATGTTCTTCCTAACCTTCAGAATTTAAACCTCTCCTACTGTGGCCAAAATGGAAGCATGAAATGGGAGGTGGCAGACGTGGCTTTTCTCAGTGAAATTTCCACGCTAGACTTGAGCGGTGTCCAGATGTCTGTAGACAATATGAGTTTGGTGCTCCAAAATTTCACACACTCTTCATTAGCATCTCTGGCACTTTCAAATTTATGTAGAAAATCATCTGACAATGTTGGCATCATCACCAATATTGCCTGCCACATACCTACTCTGAGCGTACTTCGACTGGCAAACAATAGCCTCAGTGTTGTGTCTGAGAAATTATTGCAGTCCTGCAATCGAACAAAGAAGCTTGATTTAACAGACAATATTATAACTGATCTGTCTGAGTCCTCTTTCAAATCTTTAATGGGGCTGAAATATATAAGACTGGGCAAAAACAATCTTTTATCTGTGCCAAATGCCACAAGAAATCTTCCCACTCTAAAAACGTTGGATCTGAGTTTCAATAGTATCAAAATTCTGAACTGCTTTGATTTTGCAAATCTTACAGGACTTTTAACGCTCTTCCTTTACCACAATGAATTAAAAACCCTTGGCAGCTGTGTCTTCCAGGATTTGAATTCCTTAAAGTTCCTCAGCCTAGGAGGAAATACCATCCTGACCTTGAATGGTGCTTTTAAAAACGGTTTGCAAAATCTAGAGAAACTTGATTTGAATGGAAATAAGCTAAGCTCTATCAACCAAGAAGACTTTACACATTTAAAATCATTAAAAAGTCTGGCTTTATATGATAATCAAATTTCCAGTATGGATGCTGGAGCCTTTGAAGGGTTGTTCAACCTTGCAACCCTTAAACTGGGTTCAAATAAAATAAATTCTGGATCAATCAGAGATGCAGTCTTCAGAGGACTACCAAACTTAAGACACCTCTCTATTAGCTCGAACCGGATCACTTATGAACATGATAGCAAGCTACATCATCCGCCATTCTATGGCTTGTCTTCGCTAAAATATCTTGGCCTTTTCAGCCAGCGTCCACAAGGAATGTATAACCTACCATCAAACTTTCTTGATGGTTTAAAATCTTTGGAAACAATCAGGGCAGGAAATCTAAATATTAAGTTATTGCACCCTGACACATTCAGATACACTCCAGAGTTAAAGTACCTTGACATCAGCATGAATAAATTCACCTCACTCACATCAGAGCTGTTTCACCCAATCCCAAAACTCATGGCAATTTATTTGTCAAAATGTCAACTTCAGTCCTTAGATTTCCTGATGCATGCCAACCTATCTCAAGTCAATTACTTGCAGATAAGATATAACCAATTGACGGCTATCGATGAGAACTTTTTAAAATCTTTTCCTTCCCTGAGGTACTTGGACATGAATAACAACTCTTTCCGTTGTGACTGTAGCAGTGTTTGGTTCATGCAATGGATAACAAACAATACCCAAACCCAAGTTGTGAACGCACATCAATATCTCTGTAAATATCCATTGAATCAAAAAGGCAGTTCGTTGATGGACTTTGATACCCACTCCTGCTCGTTTGACACGGGTTTCTTCTGCTTCATCTCCACCGCGTCCCTGGTCTTCCTCACCCTGCTGGGATCCCTAATCTACCATCTCCTGAGATGGCAGATGGTCTATTCTTACTACCTCTTCCTGGCTTATCTCTATGACACCAAGCGGAAGAACAGGCGTGTGGCTTATCAGTACGACGCCTTTGTCTCGTACAATACCCACGATGAGCCCTGGGTACTAAGGGAGCTTCTACCGGAGCTGGAGGGGCAGCAGGGCTGGAAGTTGTGTCTGCATCACCGAGACTTCCAGCCAGGCAAGCCCATCGTGGAAAACATCACAGATGCCATCTATGGGAGTCGCAAGACCATCTGTGTGATCAGCCGCCGTTACCTGGAGAGCGAGTGGTGCTCCAGGGAGATCCAGGTCGCCAGGTGGGTCAGAAACAATGAGTTCTGTTTGCATCGTGTCAATGTGAAGTTCTGCCTGCATCGTGTCAATGTGAAGTTCTGCCTGCATCGTGTCAATGTGAAGTTCTGCCTGCATCGTGTCAATGTGAAGTTCAGTGTGAAGTTCTGTTTGCGTCGTGTCAGTGTGAAGTTCTGTTTGCGTCGTGTCAGTGTGAAGTTCTGTTTGCATCGTGTCAATGTGAAGTTCTGTTTGCATCGTGTCAATGTGAAGTACTGTTTGCATCGTGTCAATATGAAGTTCTGTTTGCATCGTGTCAATGTGAAGTACTGCCTGCATTATGTCAATGTGAAGTTCTGCCAGATTCACCCGAAATGAGCAGATTCTTGGTTCCAAGTCTTTCCGTACTTGAGATCTTGTGAGAATGTTGTCCGACTTCTAAGCTTGGATGTTGCCAGTGCAGAATTATAGCAGCTTTGATTCATTTGTAGGGACACTTCCCCTTGATGGCTGATGGCAATGCCTAGCGCCAGGTGACTGTTCTAGCAGTGCTGTAATCATCTTCGATTTCCTAGATGCTCACGGTTTACTGTAAACCTCGTGGGCATAAAGAACTCATGTTGTGCGATCCTTTCTACAGCTTCCGTCTGTTCGACGAGCAGAAGGATGTGCTGATCCTGGTGTTCCTGGAGGAGATTCCGGACCAACAGCTGTCTCCTTACCACCGCATGCGGAGGATTCTGAAGAAACGCACCTACCTGAGCTGGCCCAGGGCTGGGGAGCACCCTGGTGTTTTTTGGCAGAAATTGAGGGTGGCTCTGGAGACCAGGAACTCCCCTGATGAGGAAAACCCCCTCCTGACTGGGGTAGAGAGGCTGTAACAGGCATGAACCAAATGTACTAACCTTTAACGTATACTGTTAACTTTGACTTTCAGTGCTAACACAACTAATTGAACTTGCTAATTTGTTTGCATATTAGCTAAGCTAAGCATATTAATATAAACTACGGGAGATAAATCAATGCTGTTAACTTTTTTTCATTTTTACCCAGTTTGTTAAATGGGTAAACTGCAATACTCAAGGACAGAATCACTCTTCTGTTTCAGAAAATGATGATGTTGTTTTCGTAAAAGCACTTTGTGACAACTGCTGATGTAAAAAGGGCTTTATAAATAAATTTGATTGATTGATCAGATAGTTACTGATCAGATTATTTACCCGCTAGGCCACTTCCTGCCTTACGATGTTCATGATTAATAAATTGTCAATTATGGTTCAATGTGATTAGCTAATGTTAGCTAGGCTGCAAACAAATATACAGCAAAAACATCTAGAATGAATGTAACTGAACTAACTAGCTAGTTTACTACAGAAAGAAATTCAAATGTTGATGTAATATTCTAAGAGATTTATTTCAGCTACACACTATACACACAGCCTATATGAGGAACAAGGTGGTTTAAACCACTCAATGATTACAACATGGCTATTCTTGTTCCTAGAAACAATTCCAGTGTCTAGAGTGGCTATCACTAGAGGGCATACCATCTCCAGAAATACAATGAATCGCTAAAGCCCTTCTGTCACAGTTGGTATTGGGGAAATGTACCCGCAAGTTCGGAGCTTGTAAAAAGCTTTTTCAACGCTGTGGGACAGTGGTCTGAGGCGGATGTTTGAAAACAAGTTCTGAGTGTCCTGAAGTTCTTCTTCATCCTGCCCACACAAGATGATGATGCAACACCAGACCCCATCTGCAGTTTAAACAAAGCAATGACCCACCTCTCTTCTCATCGTGTTTTGGATCTTTATGTGGTGTGTTTATGTGAGTGAAATAAATATAATTTTAGTTCAGATGTTACTTATATGAGGGTAGCCAAATAAGCAGAACCCATTCATCAACTTTTTACAATATTCTACTTTTTAGAATCAAAAACATTGCCCTCTACTGCCCAGTCATTCACAGTCCTCTTCTCATGTGAAGCAGAAATTCCAACCTAATGAATCAGACATCAAGTGGGTCCCTGTCTGGACCACAGCGTGTCATTGTTTGAACAAACCTAATGAGGCTAGGTTGACACTACTAATGTATCAGAAACATTGCAATATAGAGTACACACCACTGAATATTATTGACAAACGGTAGTTGATTCGTGGGCCTCTCACTCAAGTGGTTTGGGAAATGTCTACACTGGAGAAGTGCCTGACGAAATGTTCTCCACCAGGATGTCCTCACATCTATGACAGGCAATGAAGAAACACTATGTAGGAATTGATTGGTAGTATTTATTTTGATGTACGAGAGTATATTAACTGTAATTTTGTCTGACGGAAGAGACAAACACTAGAATACCGGGGGTGTATTTAGTCTGACAAACAAAATGTTTAGTTTCACACATCACCAAACAGAACGAAATAGAGGCAGACTTGGAATGAAATGCAACCAAATGCTTTGTTTGGGAGAATGAGTAGCTTCTCATTGTAACGCATGGGTGTATTCATTCCATCCAAGCAGATGTTCTATTGAACACATTCGGGTGGATACCTAACTGTTTTACACAGTGTTCTGTTCAAAGAAACGTTTTGAAGCCAAACGCGTTTTTGTTTGTTTCATCGAAGAATGAACTCAGCCCCCAGATGTTGAGCGCACAGACGTGTTTTCCTACGTCTGTCCCGAGTAGCAAAAGCTCCCTGCGGTCTAAGTTTTCCCGACGCCCGCTCCTGGTGCGACGTAACATCGGGGAGGACTTTTTTTCAGTTTTCGGCAAGTTATTCGTTCCTGCTCGAGAAGACTCCATAGGCTTTCGGTGCTACTCGGGGCGGCGAAACATTTAGTTAGTGGTACAGACTTTGCCTTATATATTGTTATTTTATGCCCAATACTACTGTAAACAAACGGGCACGCAAGATAACATAAAATAAATATGGTGCTTCCAGTGTTAAATGCTTCCATTAACAAGTGAATTATCTCACAATCCATCATTGATTTCGTTGAATAGCTCTAGCCGTCGCAGAAAACTCCCTACTCTTCAATTACGGGGATCGCTTTTCCAAACATGGGTTGTTGCGTTTTCACTGGACACACCTAAAATGTTGAGAGTTATGTTTGCATGTTATTGGAAGCTCAAGGTGACGAGACGAGGCTAGCTTGACGTATTTGTAGGTGTGGCAAAGAAGACAAGAGGCGTTTCTGGTTCATTCAAGTCTAAAATAACCACCAAAAAAGCATCTGGGCTAAGTGTAGTTAAAGACTGAGAAACTTTTCGTTGCTATTAACTTCGCTTCGAGCGCCAACTTGTATTTATTAATAGATATCCGGTAACACGTACGGCGTCCCGGCTGTTGACGGTTGAGAAGGGAGATGGAGGGCGTCTAGAAAGTATCGGAAGTCGCAAGTGAGCAGCCCAACTAAAATACAACGTAATATTATTGACACTTGCCTGTGGTGTTTCAAATTGCCTGGACGCTAACTGGGACGTTGGACTCGTTGGAGACGAAATCATGACAGGGAAGAAGGTGGCCGAGTAACCCCAGGACATCGAGGTACTACATCTTCACCGGGCAGTTATTTTTCTTTTATCTTATGGCGATGTGTTGAACGCCCCTCCAATTATTAAGATTTATATAAGACATCTGTTTAAAGTTGTAAGTGACAGCGTCAGCTTTACACCCCGTTGACGCCAGGCACTGCAAACTTTATGAGTTTCGGCGGATGTCCATTAATTTCCCTAGGAATCAATGCGCACCGATGCGGCAAATCTACCGTACTTGGACAGATTTGGATGCGGTACGGCAGGTGTGTCGCTTGAGTTGAGGTTTTCCCAACCTGTGCGGTGCATTTCCGTACGGTGTCAGACATGGAAGTTGGTGTAACACCGAAGAAGACCTCATATGTAACTTTCAGCTATGCGTTTATGGGATCGCGAGAAAAGCTTTGACGGCTCAAGATTTGCCATAGCCTAAAAGTTTGAGACTTGCAAAATATTGGTTAAATATACGAGGGAATATATATATTCATATATATATAGCCTGCGTGACTTCAAAGCTAATGTTTTAACTTAACGCGGACCATTGTTCGCGTTAAGATATAGTACGGTAATGTTATGCCATGCTTGGTGTGAACGAGGGGTTATGCGTTTGTCATGCCTTTAGACTTGCCAAGTTCTAGCATGAACGTGTACACAACTTGAGCAATGTAATTACATTACTCGTTCGAAATTAACGTGAAGACGATGGCACGGAGATCTAGGCAATGTTGCGGTCGGGTCACGTAAGTCTTATCTACGCCGATATTTCGACGCCATACAATATATGGTTTAGCCAAGCTGTGGGACGAGTGCACCAACTAAATCAGCAGAATGGTTGAAAAGGTGTAGTTTACTCGTTGACCAGGGCTATTTCTGTAAAGCGCATCTAATGATTGCCACGGCCAATATCCCCCTCCCACATTTGTCTTTTGTTCTCTCTAGTGCTTTCAGAGTGTTTTTCGTACATGTTATTATCAACGAATGCAAGTGTTTTGCAAGATTTCACATTTCTGCACAGCGTGCGGCAATGTAGCCTACACGACCCGTTGTGATCGTATGTGCCAGGCGGGTTGCGCTTGGCTCTTACTCATGTCCGGTTTACCCGATAGTACTCTTTCTTAACATCATGCAATCATTTTGACACGGGGCTCTAGTGGACAGCGGCGCACTGTTTAGGGAAAATGTTGTTTGGGACAGGCGGCGTGTTTACAGCTGCTAGCGGGCTCGTCGTAGTGGCTGGTCTTTGACGTGTAACACAGGACGGAGGCACAAACCGCGGTTCAGACGATTAAAAGTGTTTCGGTGACATTTTCAGCGGACTTCGTGAAAGCAGTTATTGCTTTTGACAAAACAAAGTTTTGTTAAATGTTGAAACTCTGACCTTTTCCCTGTTACATATGTATCAGCTGCTAGGTGTATCGCTCTGTTACCGGGGAGGAAACTCTGACGTTGGCTTCGTTTAAAGGCATCACTAATTCGGAACAGCTCACCGTGCCCCGGAGGAATTGACCCATTTTTTTGTTTGTCCAATTTATCTCCTCCATCCTCACTCCCTTCTGTTGGTTTCATTTCTCCAGCTGTTCTCTGCCGAGGTCCTCCCCGCAGACTCCCTCTGACATTCATCCTCAGTTCCATTCACCTTTTGGGCGAAGCTCTTCGTTCTTCTCTCTCTCCTCCACCCTTCCTCAACTGTCTGGGGCACCCCTTTCTCGTCCTCCACCCGCACCTCCATCTCTTCACCCTCGCCTGACCACCTCGGTCCGGCGGAGCGGCCATGCGTCGTTTCAGCTCCGAGGGCTCCCTGCTGGGAATGGACAACCTGCCGTGGCAGAGGGTGGCGGGGAAGGACAGTTGCCGGGAGGGGGAGTCGGGCGCGTACGCCCCCCACCGGGAGGGCTGCGACCCGGGCTGGAGGCCCGACCGCCTCCCCTCCATCATCCTGGAGCCCGGAGAGGCTGGCGGGAACGTGCCGAAGCGTCCGGAGCTGACCAAGGAGCACAGCGTCAGCGTGGAGAACCTAGGGGGGCACGGCTACCTGGGCGTGGGCAACCTCAGCGAGAGCTGCAGGGCGTACAGCGACGGGCAGCTGGCGCCCGCCGTGACCGGGAGCAGCATGGGCAGCGTGGGCCAGGGGGCCCGGCCACCGCCCTCCCCGACGTACTCCACCGGCAACCACTTCTCCGTCAAGTCTCCACCACGGCACCAAACCAGGGCCAAGCTGTCCGCGGCCAAGCTGCACCTGAAGAGCCTCTTTGGACAGGTAACGAGGCCTGGGGGGGGACCCATTAGTGACCTGTGGTGCTGTGAATGTGTTGGAGAGTCTGAACCAGTTGGGTTCAAATTGGTTTGGGCCCTTTGTTCTTAGGGTATTGCATGTTGGGTATGGTACTTCATAGCCTGTGGCCCTTTGTTCTTAGGGTATTGCATGTTGGGTATGGTACTTCATAGCCTGTGGCCCTTTGTTCTTAGGGTATTGCATGTTGGGTAAAGTACTTTATAGCCTGTGGCCCTTTGTTCTTAGGGTTTGGCATGTTGGGTATAGTACTTCATAGCCTGTGGCCCTTTGCTCTTAGGGTATTGCATGTTGGGTATAGTACTTTATAGCCTGTGGCCCTTTGTTCTTAGGGTATTGCATGTTGGGTATAGTACTTCATAGCCTGTGGCCCTTTGCTCTTAGGGTATTGCATGTTGGGTATAGTACTTTATAGCCTGTGGCCCTTTGTTCTTAGGGTATTGCATGTTGGGTATAGTACTTCATAGCCTGTGGCCCTTTGTTCTTAGGGTATTGCATGTTGGGTATGGTACTTCATAGCCTGTGGCCCTTTGCTGGCTGTCAGCTGGGTGTTGTAGCTTTCCTTCTTCCTCCTCCTACGTGCCGTGCGCTCACCTTGAGCATCTGACAGATAGTGCTACTGATAAAGCAAGCTGCCGTTTGTGAAGACGGTGCATGGCTGAGTGCCTTGCTGTGTTCGCAGTGAACCTCCACATACTTCACAGGGTCACACGGAGTTTGGAATGTATTTAGATAATCAAATGATATTCAGTCAGGGCAAACTGCACACACATTACTTATCGCGGTCAAATATTGACAGGCTTCAAATATGTGTGTCTAATCTTGTTTTAGTTGCTGATTTTAAAGAAAAATGTTAATAACAAACAGAGATTGTGAAGTTCTATACCTTTTTTAAACATAATGTCTAATTGCCATATTTCGGTTATTCTAAAATTGCCCAATTTGTTAAATAAAAAAAATGGAACTAATGATAAAAAGCCCAATTTTTTTACGCACCTCCTTCTCACACTGTGTTGTAATCCATAGTTACTTGCTAAATTGGAATATTTTGTACTTTGCAATGCATGAGGTTTTCAGTGACACTGACAGGAAAATGTAGCTGAAACGGAGCTTCCTTAAATGTTACATAACAAACGTGACTAAAACCGTAGCAGAGGTAAAATGGCTGTGTGTTTGCTCGCTCTTGCATGTGTGTGCGTGCATGCTTTTATAAGCTGTGCGTGCATGTGTGTTTGTGTTTGTGTGCATGCTTTTATAAACTGTGCGTGCATGTTTGTGTGCATGCTTTTATAAACTGTGCGTGCATGTGTGCGCATACACGCTTGTGTGTGCTTGGCTTGTGTGTGTGTGTGTAGTGGCTGCCCAGTAAAGTTATTGTTTCCATGTTTCAGAGTCCTAATTCATCACATTCCAACCTGTTTAACCTGGAACAGAAAGAGCAGAAAGACAGGTGAGGTTGCCAGGTGATGTTAATCTAAAGTCCCAACAGCTGTCGATGGCCCTCATATCATTGGTATTTAGTAAACGCAGAGTTGCGGGTATCTCTGCTAATCTGTCCACAATCGTCCTAGCCTGGTTCCCGACCTGGTTGCTCTCATTCCAACTCCGTTGTTACATTACATGAGTGGCGAGGATTTGGCGTGATAGCACAAGTAGGCTTTGAGACCACAATAGATGGAGATGAGGTTAGTCACGCAGAGGTTAATAAGACGTTTGTAAGAACAGACACTTTAATGGTACAGTGTCGTCTTAGGTTGCGTTCCTCTTTACTTTACAGTACGTGTATTATGACTGGGGGAAATGGGGTCCATTTTGATGGAGGGTCATTTAAAAAAATACACCGCCACAAAACCTGAACCGTATCAGCCCGCAGGGTGGAAAGTATACTGTGCCAACCAGTTCTGCAACTCAGTGCTGTGTACTCGTGAAATCACATCCAACCAAGCCACCAAACCTCCTCTGAACTCCCTCCCGCAGTGCCAAGGAGAGGAGATCTCGCCTCCCGTTCCTGCGCCAGTGGAGTCAAGTGGGCCACAGCAAGGTCCAGTTCAGCCGGGACGAACTGGATAAGTGGGCCGAGTCGCTGGATACCCTTCTGGCCAGTCGAGGTGAGTGGACTCGGTAGCGCTCATGGGTGTAGCGCACAGGGGTGTAGCGCACAGGGGTGTAGCGCTCATGGGTGTAGCGCACAGGGGTGTAGCGCTCATGGGTGTAGCGCACAGGGGTGTAGCGCTCATGGGTGTAGCGCACAGGGGTTTCCTGTCATCGGTATTTGGCATCACCAGCAAATGACCACAGTCAAGCTGCCAGGCACCCAAACCAAAACAAGGAGTCCAAACAGCGCAGGAAGGTACTGCAACACCCGCCGGGTGGCGCAGGGTCAGTATGTCAACGGGAAAACCAACGCGTCGGCCAATCCCGAGCCACCCTTTCCCCTTGGCCCTCCCTCACTCAGGTATAAGCAGTCTAGCAGGTGAGCTACCTTCTACCAGCATTCCAGAATGACAGTGTTCTGAGCCGGAGCTCATTCTGGCCACCCAGAGCGGCAGTTCCGGTGAAGTTCATCTGGCAGATGTGGCCTTTCCCGCTCCAAGTCCTTCTCAACACGCACACATCTGCCGAATGGCCGTTTGTCCACGTGATCGGCGGCGAAAGGGGAATGAGTGAGTCGTCACGTCCCACAGTCTGCTGACGGAGAGTATGGGTGCGCGATCAGGACGGAGGACACCAGCCTGTCTCCTATTCCCCTCCGTTTCTGTCTCGGCTCACGACTGTCTTGTGGCAGTGTGTAACGTCGGTGTCACAGGGCTGTGTTGAGTAACGTTGTTCGTCAACGGTGTGTGTGTGTGGACATTCCTCACCCGCCCCGACCGGTCACTGAGAAACAAATTGCAGAGTAAACATTACTATCACTATAAAACGATCTAGGTCATGTCATAAATGGCACTCTGCACGTAGTTTAGCACACTACACATGACCAGGGTTAGTAGGGATTAGGGTGCCATTTCCGTCCTAGTGAGTCACTCTCATTAAATATTTTACTGTCTCAACAAACGTGTCGGATGCGGAGTGTTGATCTTGGATCAGGTCATCTGTATCTGCTGGATCTTGTTTGTTATGAGGCACATAAAGCATTAATTTTACCTCAGCTTCCTCTGAACTTCTCAATGAGTTTTTAGAGTAAGTCCTGTGATTGGCTGTTGCACTTGGTACAGTAAGTCCTGTGATTGGCTGTTGTACTTGGTACAGTAAGTCCTGTAGTTGGCTGTTGCACTTGGTACAGTAAGTCCTGTAGTTGGCTGTTGCACTTGGTACAGTAAGTCCTGTGATTGGCTGTTGCACTTGGTACAGTAAGTCCTCTGGTTGGCTGTGGCACTTGGTACAGTAAGTCCTCTGGTTGGCTGTGGCCATGGGTGGGAACTTTGAACCATCATTAAAAATCATGGCTTACGTGCCAAATGACGCCCTATTCCCCATGTAGTGCACCGCTGTTGACAAATAGTAGTGTACTAAGTATGGGTCTGGTGTAATTTGGGACACGCACACTGTTACGGATGAAGACAATCAGTGCCGGTCGTTGGCTGTTGTGACATTACAATCATGAAGTTTGTTGCCTTTTCTCTAAGTCATCAAAATAGCAGTGAAGGGTGTTCCCAGGCGTGCTCCATTGCTAGTTCCAGGAAAGCTTTAAAAGGGGGCGTGCCCCCGAGAATGTTTGAAGACACTGCCGTCCCAATGACGTCATTGTCAGTTTAAGATAAGCAGTGGGTTGTCATGGTTTTGCATGTCTCAACACACCCGGCTTTGTAATGCAGCCCTACAGGATGGAGGGACAACCGTGTATGCTGGTAGTAACAATCGGGCCGTTCTCTCGGTCTCTCTATTTCTCTTTATCTCTATCTCTCTGTATCTCTAACTCGCTGTTTCTATCTCTATATTTGACTCCCCTCTGTTTCTTCTTCCTGGATCTCTCCGTCTAGGTTCAAGTTGTTACTGGCGGGCCAGATGCCACCTGGTGTGTAGTAAACAATAATTATGAGTCTTGTTTCTCTCTAGCGCACCTAAAAAAGGCTTAGTGATGTTGTTAGTTGGCTGACCTTAGACATAGAAGTAGGGGGGCTTGATGCGTATGTCTGTTGATGTCTGTAGATGTCTGTTGCGGTAGTGTCTAGACCTCTGCTGATTCTGAGTAAAAGGCATACAACATGCCATTTGAAGGGCTGAGAGCTTGAGGAATGAAGTTGTCTGGTCAGAAGAGACAAAAAAATAACTGTTAGGCCTAAATGCCAAGCACTGCATCAGGTGAAACAAGGTAATGCTGATCACCGGGCTAAGATTCGTAGTCAGCACTTCATTTTCCATACGTTGAATAGTAATGGGTTGTTATCCTAACCAACAATATGCCTTAGTATGCAATATAATGAATACACACTATCATTACTAGGTATCTTTTTGTGGAGAACTCAAAGTTTGGTAACTTCTATCAATTGTATTACCCACATACACACACAGACTAATATTTGTCACCTGGGTACCTAATCCTGAATGTATCGTGTAAACACTCCACTGTTGTAAACTTAAAAGGTTCCTCATGCACTTAGTTAAAGGTCAACAGCTGCTTAGAAAGCATGCAGAGATTGTTTGAGCCAAGTTTTGTCTGATCGTCTGAACAGCCCTGATACCAGGCCTGCGTCTTAAATGGCACCTACTTCTCAGCAGAGGGGTATGTGGCCTGGCCCAAAGTAGTACACTATAAAGGGACTTGGCGTTTTGGACCCAGACTGGGCTGAAGGCGGCGTTGATGTTAACGTGTCCTTTATTAATGGTGTTGTCTCTGCCAGTTTCCCAGACCAAATGTCCTGACCCAAAAGCCCCAGAGAAACCCTAAAGTTTTAACGTAAAAAAAAAGTTCAAATCAACTAGGCACACGCTGTTTATCAAGCATTTTCGTGTGATGTTTCAGGAACGTTCCCAGAACACAGTTTGGGATAACGTTAGGCCAGACAGATCTGGCGGCCTGCGGCTTTAGTTCGGCACACATTCTGATGGATGTCCTAGACTGGTTGAAACACTTCGTCTTTACCTCCTTCTGGGACAGTGGACTTGCGTCGCTGGTAACCTCCACCTGTCAGGACTCTCCAGGTGGTGTTACGACAGTATACGAAGAAGACCTGGGCATAGCATGTGGAGTTTCTTTAGTTGGGAGTCACTTTTGCACCTTGTAGAGCACATGGGTTGAATTGTGGTTTTACCACACTCTTGCAGCTAGGGGAGTGGCTTGTTGCAGCTGGGGGAGTGGCTTGTTGCAGCTGGGGGAGTGGCTTGTTGCACAGGGTTGCAGGTGATTAGGTTCAATCTAGATCTGGTGCAATAAGCTTGGTGACAAGACTTCTTTTTTTTTTTTTTTGCATTGGTTTGCTGAAAGGAAATCTGTTAAACAGTTATTAAATGTTGTTCAGAGTTACCCGGCCGTGTTCTGTGGTTTGCTTTCACAGACGTTGTGTAAACGCAAGGTCGTACCAAGCATTTTTGGGGGAATTGCAATGAACTCATAAGGATGTTTAACAAAAACAACAGAATGTTTTTCCCAAAACATGAATCGCGTGCTCAGGACTAGCCTAATTGTGTTCAGGTAACCAACCCTCTTATTAGGGCACATTAGTAGGTCCTCTGCCCAGCGTGTGAACAGTCTAATTACTGCTCCCTTGTTTCCCCACCCCCACACTGCTTCACACAAAGAAAATATGTTGCAACCCACTGTCCTAGCAGAAACAAAAAGTGTGTGTGTATGGTGGTGGGGGGGGGGTTGATTAACGTGTAAATAATGTAAATATCCTGTTATTTATTAGATCTTTACAGTTTGAATTTTTAATTATGTTCGGTATTTGCATGAAAATTAACAGTTCCCGTGGCTTTGCTCTGTGTGTGTGTGCGTGCGTGCGTGTGTGTGTGTGACAGTGGAGTCCTTCCTCATCTTCCACTGTTGTGACATTGAGGGTTCTTTCACAAACCTAATGGCCTCCTCCTCCAGCGGGCGTGTCTGTCTTCGGTGCTTTCCTTCGCTCAGAGTTCAGCGAGGAGAATCTGCAGTTCTACCTGGCCTGTGAGCAGTACAGGAACTCCTCCCACAACTTCAGCCTCCACCGCCGTGCCAAGCAGATCACCGCCACCTACATCGAGGCGGGGGCGCCGCGAGAGGTAAACACGCTTGGTGGACCCACCTCATAGTCTATAAACGGGCCAGGTGGCCCGGTGGATTGGGCATCGGACTTCTAAGAAGGATTTGTGTATCGACGTGTTGCGGGTTCGAGTCCCACCACAGTGTAAATTCAATCCAGCGTCTTCGTTTACCCTGTCCTCCCTCTCTCTCCCCATCCTCCCCCTCCTTTGACTCCTCCTCAGGTGAACCTGGACAGTAAGACTCGAGATCTGACCCGGCAGCTCCTGCAGGCCCCGTCCCACACCTCCCTGTCCCCCGCCCAGAAGCGCATCTACTCCCTCCTGGACACCGACTGTTACCCCCGCTTCCTCCAGTCCTCCGTCTACCTCACCCTGCTCCGTGATGCCGACTAGAGGCCCACGGCTCCCTGCGCCGGAGTGCTGTAATGTCCGGTCCAACGTCTTCAGACAAATTTCCAGCATTTACGGTCTGAGTTCACCGTGAGCTCGGTGGCTCAATGGGAGCTTTGGATTTTAACGGAGCTACGGACCTGAACTCCCAGGAGACGGATCGAGCCCCGAGGCCCTAACCCCCACCACCACTCTTCTCCTAAAGTGTACGCTTGCAAACCTTTTTGACCAGAGTTGGCAATGATAGAATCGGAACTCCGTCCGGCCAACGCTTGCAGAAAAAAAGTGGATACACACTTCTAGATGTGTTCGTCTACCGGTTGTAGATATGGGTGGGGTAACAGATGTAGTTGGTTTAGTTAAACAGCAAAGAGTAAGGGATGTGAAGGAAGGGATTTTGGGTGTAGTCGTTACAGTAAAGTTGATGAGCAGGGCTGTTCATTAGGGAAGGAGTTTTGGGTGTTGTAGTTCCAGTAGAGCTGAGGAGAAGAGCTGTTCATTATGGAAGGAGTTTTGGGTGTAGTAGTTCCAGTAGAGCTGAGGAGAAGGGCTGTTCATTATGGAAGGAGTTTTGGGTGTAGTAGTTCCAGTAGAGCTGAGGAGAAGGGCTGTTCATTAGGGAAGGAGTTTTGGGTGTAGTAGTTCCAGTAGAGCTGAGGAGAAGGGCTGTTCATTAGGGAAGGAGATCGTCACGCGAAGAAAACAAGATTACGGGCCAGTTTTATTTCCATGACTTGGCAAAGCGAGCCCCAGGCAGGGTGAAACTATGCATGCCTCGTTGTTTGTAATCATTAAACATCCTCTTTTCTGGTGGCCTCCGTTGCAGCAGAGTGGCTCAGCAGGTGATAGGTCCCCTGCGGTCCAATGAGCACGCACAGACAGCCGTGCTGACAGAAAGGAAAAACAGCCCAGGCCAGACGGAGCGCTCTAGTTAAAAAGGTCAAAGCACTTCGGAGTTACTTATGTAGTGTGGTGCGGGTGAACTCCGGAGCAGTGCACACTGGGAGAAAGGGTTGTCGAGGGGAGGGGCAAAAAAACAAAACATTTGAAAAGTTTGTCTCGGAATGCTGTCCAGAAACTGCTTTTGCAGTTCAAAGGTCAAAAGCCCTTTCTTTAGAAATTCCTCTGATCGTCCGGAAGACGGAATCATTTTTTTTAATAATGTGTCACTAGTCAATAACTTGAAATCCTTGAGTCAGCCATCTTGCTACACAGTAACCCTACACAGGCATAAGAAGAAAGCTACATGGGGCCTCTGGCAGACAAAAGTCATTATTGTTTGTATGACGCTGGTTTTCGTGACCTGCACTGCTGTGGTCCGAACAGCAGATGAACACAGACTCATTTAATTGGGCTGATCAAAGAGAGGACAGTACTTACACTCCTGGCTGATCCAAGAGAGGACAGTACTTACACTCCTGGCTGATCCAAGAGAGGACAGTACTTACACTCCTGGCTGAT